>JAFVLL020011315.1:0-17638 GCA_021397915.2 Tor tambroides
GAGGAGTGCCATACCTTTCACTACCTTATCCAGATAGTGAGCTTTAGGGGGAGATAAAAGACAAGGACATATAAGGGAGGTTTTGAACAGTGCTGCTTCCATGACAAGACACAGACAGCTAGAGGCATGGGCTGGTTGCTCCAGACTTCTACGTTTACAGAAACACAGGGGCTGCAAAAGCTATAGCAAGGACAATAACATGCATAAAGCAACACGTCACATCACAGGCTGGGAGAAAGTTAAAGGTATGGTGTGACAGGGTAGAGAAAGAGAGAGATGAAAACAGATGTAGCGAGAAGTCTCAGTTTATCAGAACATGTATTACAGGTGGGAGATTTTTTGGCAACACTTTCTATGAAGCCTGTATATATAAACCATTATAAAGCTCTTCATAATGCCTTGTGTTAGACATTTTTAATTCTGAATAGGCTACATATTACAATTGATAAATTCTAAAACGGATGCATAGTGCATATATATGGCTTTATGAAGGATAGCTGATAATGCATAATAAATGTATTACATGCAGACTTTTTGGAAAATGTCACCATTATAATTTGTAAACAAATTGCATAAGTATTTTTTTTATATATATATAAAATTACATCCTTCAGGTTTAAGACTGTAATAATGTCAAAAGCTTATAAAGAAAGAGCATGTCACTGATGAGACGACCACGTTCTAATCCAAACAGCAGTGGAGAGGCAACACGTCATCTGTCAAACATTCTGTACATTACATCACGGACCGTCACACTTACCACCTTTAATGGCACACGCTTTATGAGAATATATAATCCTTGCTGTTGGGATGCTATGTCTCACTATGGTACATGTATGAAGAACATCAATAATGCATCAAGAAAATATTAAAAGACGGAATGCTAGTTCACTGGCCCCAGAAAAATAAATAAATAAATAACAGCACTCCTGCATTTCTGGTTTTACTTCTGGAAAGTTCATAAGATCAAAATAGAAACGGTTTTCTTTGCTTTGTTCACCTCTGGTGTTTTATAAGATGCTGTTTTCTGAGGAGTATTTTCTTTTTGGGGCCACTGACTGATAAACTCAGAAACAAAATCAATTTTTACAGCTGGAAAAAAAATACAATATCAGTTTAGACTATGTAAGTTCCTTTAACAGAACAGATATGCCATGAATATTTTTGGATAAGATAGAGAGGGTGAGAGACAGAGTAGAACAATGATCTTGAGACAGAAACACTGGTTAAGGCAGTCTCACAGAACAGACTGTTTATTGGCCCATTCATATTCTTTAGGTGAGATGGAAAACAAATGTAAAGCACTTAATGTGATGTTCCCACTCATGTTCCCAGAACACCATTCCAATCAACCAATCAAAATTTTGAGTTACGGTTAAGATGGTGTTAGGTGCAACACTGTTATCAACCAAATTATTGCTGTGTGAATTAAAGGGTAGATTAAGGTTAGGTGGCACTTTCAACAAATAAGGTACAAAATTGGGTCTGAAACCCTTAAAATGGTTTTTACTTACTTTAAAGTATTTAACTTTTCTTTCTCAACAAATGGTCATTGAAGGGAGGTGCTTAACCTTAAGAAAAAAGACTGGATTCTTTGTAGCCTTTTACCAAAATTTAGTCTAAATACATTTTCTTTTTTTTTTTTTAAATAAACATTAAAAAGAAATCAAAATAACTTACAATAGCTTAACAAGGTAACATGTTTGACTACAATATTTGTAAACATAAAAAAGAATGATTTGATGTGTAAAAAACTAGTTATATTTCATGCTATAGGTCAATTTTGTCAAATGCTGTTCCAGGACCACCAGGGGCATGTATTTATGTGAACTATTTTGTCTCTAAATAGTTAGTACAAGGTAAACAGGCAGGGAGAACTGCTGGTCACTGTTGTGCATGTTAAATAAGAACATTATGTTTGGCTTAGCTTCATTAGAGGCTCAATAATCCACGCCACCCCATATTTCCATTACAAAACTACCCAAAAAGGTGTCGTGTTCAACAGTCTTCCTGCTCTGGAGGTGACGGGGAAAGAATCCATCTGCTGTTTTGTCGTCTGCTATCTAGTGGCTTTCTGTTAACACTTAAATATCTTAAAATCTGACCAAGGCACAACCTAATACACCTGGCTTAAAGGGTTAGTTCACTCAAAAATGAAAATTAGCCTGTTATTTACTCACCCTCAAGTCAGGTCTATATGACTTTTTTCTTTCAGACGAATCCAATCGGAGTTATATTAAAAATTGTCCTGGCACTTTTAAGTTGCGTGATTAGTGACGAACGGGGAGAGAGAACAAAACGAAACGCCGGTCATGAATTAGAAGTACAAACCGAGGATTTGTAAAGAAAAATGTTGGAGGATTTCAATATAAGCCAAGAGGAGACTGGTTTTCCTTTGCTAAAGAAAGGAAACTTTGTTTCCTTTGCTCGTGTAAATAAACTCGTGAGACTAGCATATCTCAGAGGCACATGCGTGACGCATACTTCGTACGTCATCTGCCCAGAATGGCTTTCGCGTACGACAGTCAGCGGAAGTGAGAGAAAAGTGTTTATTATGTTTGAAATATGGATATTTTTCTTACAAAAACGCATGGATTCGCTACAGGAGGCCTTTATTCATGCCCCGGAGCCGTGTGAAGCAGGTTTTCTGCGCTTTATTTAACGTGTTTTGGACTGTTCAACAGAAACAGGACAATTTATAATATAACTCCGATTGGATTCGTCTGAAAGAAGAAAGTCATATACACCTAGGATGCCTCGAGGGTGAGTAAAACACAGGCTAATTTTCATTTTTGGGTGGACTAACCCTTTAACTGGACAGGTTGCCTCAATGAAGTAAACCTAAGTTGCTTTCTTCATCTTGAAGTATTACTAACAATATAAAAGTTATTTTTCAGTTTACTTCATAAAATTAGCAAGATTTCACTTCAAAAAGACCTGAAAAGGGATATTTTTACAATTATACTAAAAGGCCTGTTACTTAATAAAAAGTATAAACTCTCTGACAACAGAAAGCATGTAACAGATTGTGTACAGTACAACATTATTTTCAGATTTTTTTTTTTAATAATTTAGAGGCCTTGACATTTGCATATCAAATATGATACAGTAGGGTTAATAAATGTAATTAAAATCATTCGAGAGAGTGTGAGATCATCCCTTACGTTTAGTAAATTCACTGTTTCTCGTTGCTTTTTAAATGCCGAAATGTCTAACTTAAAAAATGTCCTTACCAAGCAAAACTGCAAAAATAATGAATGTTTTAATGTTTTCGCAGTTTAATTTCCTAACGTAAAGAATGTCTTTCCAGTGACTGCACTGCTTGTGCAATGCAAATGTTTGTGTTTAAAATGAACTAATCGAAAGGAACGACAGAGAGAATAAGAAAGGAGGGAAATGATGAGTAGAAATGAAAAGACACCTTAGCACATTCCCACATTAAAATGCATGAAGACAAGCCTCATATCCTTGAGCAAACCTGTTCATGCTATGCCGAGCTGCACAAATTCAATTACGCATGCTTCTCTCACACCTCCTCGCCCGCCCCTTCCCCCGTCACGACCCCACCCTCATCCGACACTTCACGGACACATAAACGAGCG
The DNA here is from genome assembly GCA_021397915.2 of Tor tambroides. Classification (NCBI taxonomy): domain Eukaryota; kingdom Metazoa; phylum Chordata; class Actinopteri; order Cypriniformes; family Cyprinidae; genus Tor; species Tor tambroides. The sequence goes on from JAFVLL020011315.1 coordinate 3,603, forward strand.
CTTCCGTCTTACCTATAGTGCAGTGTTCTCCGTTCCATCCCGGGCTGCATTCACACTTCCCGTCTTTGCAGGTCCCGTGCTCGCTGCAGCGTGGGTGACAAGCCCGTTGTTCGCACCCGGCACCCATCCAGCCCTCGTCGCAGCGACAGCTGCCCGCCACGCAGATGCCATGTCCACCACAGTCGGCTGCGCACAGCTCTGTGGGACACGGGGAGAGAAGGGGTGTTACCGAATAGTTGTTGGGACAGGGGGTAAAGAGAAAGCAAATTCAGGAGTTATTGTCAGTGATGGGACGGCCACGCTCCACTACCTTGTCTGATGGGTAGTGAAAAGAAATTCCTGCACCTCATAAAGGGGGCAATCCCCTTTGGACAATACAAATCTAATAAGACCATTACAAAGCAGGGGTTCGGGGATTGTGGGAGGTTTAACAGGGCAGATTTTCTGCTGTCTCTCTTCCTTCCTTTTTGGGGGTAGGCAAAAATGGAAGAAAAAAAGAAGAAAGTAAAGTCAAAGAACAAAATCCAATTTTGACTTCCCATAGAGATGGAGACACACGCTGGATTATTTAAGTCGGTTTTACTGCATAAGTAATGAGGTGAAAGCTGAGGCAGCATGGCACAAAATGCTTTTCTATAAAAGACAGATCTGTGAGACAATAATTGAAAGTTAGTTCACAAATTAAATCTAATTTGTATAATAAGGTTTGGCTGTGTGAATCAATAGTGCCAATTAATTCACTTAACACTTTGTCAAGTGAGTTTGAAATTCTGACATAATGAAAAAGTTCTAGAAACATAAAAAGGAAAAAGGTGTGGCATAAAGCACAAAACATCAAGAGAAATGATATTTTTGGAAAGCAGACAGGACCAGTTAGACTTAATTATTTTAAACTGTATCTTTTTATTTTTTTAAAATAATTATCATCCATACAGCTTTTATGATCTCTAAAACTTTTGATAAGATGACAAGGAATATTAGTGCTTAAAAAAAGTTACACCAGAGAACAGTATAAAATAGACTACTGAAGGCAAAAAAGGTGATTAATAGTGAGAGACTTCAAAAATGCTCATCAGTTACAGGACCAATACACATTTTTGGTTACACTTTGGTTTAGGGACCAATTCTCACTATTAACTAGTTGCTTATTAGCATGCATATTAGTAGCATATTGGCTGTTTATCATTACTTATAAAGCACATATTAATGTATTATTCTGCATGACCATATTTTAGATCCCTTAACCCTACCTCATACCTAAACTTACTAACTATTAATAAGCAGCAAATTAGGAGTTTATGGAGGCAAAGTCTTAGATAATAGTTAGCTAATAGTGAGAACTGGACCCAAACTAAAGTGCGCCCTCTTTTAAATTTTTGGTTGATCTGAATGAATGAATGAATGAATGAACACTGCTAAATATGAATTTTTGGTCCTTACAATTAGTTAATACAATTCAATTTTATGTGTATATGTGTGTGTAAAATAAAGTGTGTGTGTGTGTGTTTGTATTCAGTTATATCAAAATTAGTGCTGTCAAGCGATTAATCACGATTAATCGCATCCAAAATAAAAGTTTTTGTTTGCATAATATATGTATGTGTACTGTGTTTATTTATTATGTATATATATATATATATATATATATATATATATATATACACACAAATACACACACATTCAGTATATATTTTGAAAATATTTACATGTATACATTTATATTATATATAAATATATTTAATATATAAACATAACATTTATCTTAAATATATACATACATGTGTTTGTATTTATATATACATAATAAATATACACAGTACACACTCATATATTATGTAAACAACACATTTATTTTGGATGCGATTAATTGCGATTAATCATTTATTAAAATTATTGTAGTGTATACTTTTGTTGGTGAATACAATGCAATATCTTGATATAAAAAAGAAACATTTGCACATGTGCTATGCATTAAGTACTCTAGCATAATAATAAAAATAAGGGTCGTCTTCAAAACACAGAACAGTGATTATGTGCCTAATTTGTCAAATCTATGCAGAAGGGAGTCAGAAAGAAGGTTGCCTACAGGCCACTAATGAGTCAGTTATGTTCATGTTTTGTCATTGTTACAAATTAAACAGAGTTAAGTTAGTCTTTTCAGGCACAAACCATAACATGGCATTACCAGATTTAAAAGCTTGAAGGAAAAAAAAAAAAAAGAATCCTTCCCTCATGCTAATTACAGCACTGGGCCTTTGTTAAATTATGTAAATGCCCTTAATTTCACATGCAACATTTCAATTAGAGGCATCCTAATGGCATTTCATTCAGAGCTGCTTAAAGTTGTCAAGGAGACACACAGTTGCTCATTTCCTCTGGTTCCTGCTCTCCTTTATTGTCCCTCTCTCAATTTGCTTAGTATTTTGCCCCTCGCTCTATCGCACAAACAACTCGCTTGATTATACGAATATCGTTTTCTCATAACGGTGTTCCTTAAAGCGATTCTCATAAAGGTAACACAGCAGCCAAATGACAGGATGATACCATATGCGAATCGTTCCCACAATGCTTCACTGCAGGGCAAAGACGCTACTAACGTTGTACAATAATTGGGTAACTCCTGCTTGCGTCCTTTAATGGAGGAGGAGAACTAATTGATGCAGATCTTGATTGTTTGCAACAGCTCATTTCAGAACGTGGTGGAGCTGCCCGCCTGCCCACATACTAGAGCTGAAAGCTTTCTTATTCAATTACCAACACTGACCAAGAGAACTGAGACAAAAAGAAGGAAAAAAGGGGGAGAGACAGAGAGAGGGAGAAAGGGATTTTCATCTTAGGAGTGGCTTTATTTCCGTTTTGTGGCATAACATTTATTTTACCCCCCGAATTTGTTAGAACCATTACTTGTGCAATTCATTTGTGTCAAATTTGTAGAAAACTATTTTATTTTATTTTACCAAAGCTCACATTTTTCACAGTTTATCAGTAACAATACATTAAATGTTTGTCAGTGTTAAATGGTTGCCAGTTTGCCAATGGAGGTAAATATACTTAAATATATTTTATTTTATTTTATCAAAGCTCACATTTTTCACAATTTATCAGTAACAATACATTAAATGTTTGTAAGAGTTAAATGGTTGCCAGATGTTTGCCAATGGAGCTAAATACACTTAAATATTTTATTTTATTTTTAAAAAATGTCATTTAGACCTTAGGTTAAAATAAAATAAAATGAAGTTAAAGTGAAATAATACAATGAAATAATTTACCAAAGCATATTTTTTCATACATATTTTATATATTTTTTCACAGTGTAACGATAACAATACATGTGTTTAATTTTCTGGGTGTTTTTCTAGTGCGGTTGCAATTCAGATTAGTGAGTTAAAGCAGAGGCAGGCAGAGGAGAGTACAAGTCTCGTAATAATTTAGTCATGCTGCATCTTTCGCTTGAGAAGTCAGGCTTTAAATGGCTATTTCCAGCAAAGCCAATGGATTACCTAATAGGTCAGTCTGTCTGCTTGGCATTAAAGTGAAATTCATATTTACAGATAGTTGTGTTTCAAAAGTTAGCTGAAGCAAATTCCCCATTAGTTCTCTGATCTCCTAAAGCTTTGTGGTGTTTACAATAGCAGCGACCAAAATAACGATATTGCATCACTGCTTTGAGCACTTCTGGAGGGATATCAATAATAAATGCCCTTGTTTCAAAAATGGTTTAGTAAAACAGCATTTGGTTTTCTCCCTTGTGTTACAGGAAGGGAGAAAAAATACATAACCCAAAAATAATGTCAAAAAAAAAGCCTGTTTTCAACTCTTATTATTTATTTAGTAAGCACATATAAAATTTGAGTGTTTGATCCAAGGTTATTATCATTAACTAAAAACAAGATTATAAAAAAAGTTATTAATTGAAATAAAAGATACAATAAACAATAATAATAATGAAAAAAGCACATAACCAAATTAATAATAATTTAACTAAAATTAAAATGAAAACTGAAAATATAAATGTACAGACTAATTCTCAATCTTAATAAAACAAACAAACAAACAAAAACATGTATATTTAATGAAAATAATGAAATATAATTCTACAATTCCTTGTGGTGATTTAGTGAAACTGACAAATGAATAAATTTTATATATATATATATATATATATATATATATATATATATATATATATATATATATATATATATTTGATCCTACACTAATGAACCAAATTTCAGACACAAATGAATTAATATTTAATGTTATGATAATTTTTTAATTGGTATTTTTTATATTAAATTTGAATTACCTCATGAAATTAGTTAAGATAAAATGTAGAGCGAGACAAAGAATTGCTGCATTGAAGATTACATATTTTGAATTGTGTAACATTTTTAGTCATAATAATAAGTGTCCAAACTTCTGACCATACACACACATACACATACACATATACACACACACACACACACACACACACACACACACACACACACACACGTACAGTATTTTTAAAATACAAATGTTGAATATTACTTTTGTAAGCGAAATGTTTAGGTGTATCTCCTGGTTTCAAACAACTGTACTGGTGTCTTTCACATTAACAAGACTCGTGTCTACAGTTAGAAGTCAACAGTGTAGCATCTTGAGTGAAAATCAAAGCACACTATCCACAGGTTGCTACTTAACAGAATCTGGCTCTCGTCATCTGCCATGAAGTGCCAAACCACTTTTGCTGCATCAAACGCTGCTGTTTCACCCCCACCTCCCGATGGAGGTCTAACTAGCGTGACCGAAACAGCTCAAATGTGGAAAAATCTCCGTGAAAAGGTGGTCAAGCATGACCGGGAGAGGGGTCGAGAAGAGGGGACTAAATTGTTCTGAAACCATGGAGAATTTGACCAAACTGCCTATTCTTGATGAGAAAAAAGAAAGGAAATGGCACAGTGCTGACTTTATCAACCAAGTTTGCTTAATTCAGAAGGAAAAAATGTCTTTGAAGTGTTCAGAAATTTTAAATTTGAGTTTAACCTTCCTGTTATAGGCAAAAGACTGAATGTTTACTGAAGCGCTTTGCATGCATTGTTTTCGCAGAATTTTCTCAATCACACAAGCTGAGAACATAGAGGTAAATTAGGTAGAGCATGAAATTACACCCAGACACCTGTAGTCACCGCTGTCATGGCAACAGGTGGCGTGGAGATTAGCAAAGATCAGCTGCATCAGGGTTCATTTAGAGGGTTTACGAGATTTTAACATGAATCAGTTCATGCGCAGGCACGCATAAATATGCGATGAACCACTCACAAAGACAAATTCAAAAACACAGGTGTACGATTTGCCCTTCAGATTAGTGTGATGCTAACACTGTACCACATAATGCACTCTGAAACACGGATATGCAATATGATCAGATCAAGCAGGTATTTGTTCAGGATGAGATACTTATATGATTAGTAATTGTCATAGGTCAAAAATATGCAATATTTCTCAGTGAAAATGTTGCGTGCTATACTGAAAATATTTGTAATAATTTTGTTCACATCAAGACAGATTTTTAATAGTATTTCTGATTAACTATTATCAATTAATTTATGTTAAGCTTTGTTTAATTAATTTGTTCAAAAGTTGTCTTACTTCAGTGTCCGTAGATTTTGCTTACTGCTGTAAATGTAGGTAAAACTCAACTTGAATGGTCGTTGCGAACAATTTTACTTACATAATTTGATGTCAAAAAGGAATTCAAAAAGAGAAAAAAGTAGCATGGACCTTTTAATGTGGATTTTACCCATTGACAACTGGGTAATAAATGAAATGAAATGAAACGGAACGAAATGAAACGGAACGAAACGGAACGAAACGGAACTGAATGGAATGAAATGGAACGGAATGAAATGAAATGGAACCAAACGAAACGAAACGGAACGGAACGGAACGAAACAGAACAAAATGAAACGGAACCAAATGAAACGAAACGAAACGGAACCAAACGAAACGAAACGGAACGGAACAAAACCAAACCAAACGGAACGGAACCAAAGGAACGAAACGAAACGGAACGAAACCAAACCAAACGGAACGGAACGGAACCAAACGAAACGAAACGGAACGGAACCAAACGAAACGGAACGGAACCAAACGGAACAGAACCAAACGAAACGAAACTGAACGGAACGGAACCAAACGGAACAGAACCAAACGAAACGAAACGGAACGGAACCAAACGGAACAGAACCAAACGAAACGAAACTGAACGGAACGGAACAAAACGAAACGGAACGAAACGAAAAAACGAAACTAAACACAAAATGAAGCAAAATTAAAAATAAAAAAAACAGAAACACAAAACAAAACAAAACAAAACATAACATTAGATGAAAAACTGAAAAGTACATAAATAGCTAGGTTAAAGTACTAAAATTACCCAAAATAAAACTGAAATAAACGTAAATCTAAATAGAAATATTATAACAAAACAAAAATAAAAAAATTACAAAAGCACATATCAAAATTAAAACTTCTAATAAAATTAAAATGAAAACAGAAAATATTAAAATAAAAACGAATACTATATAAATATATAAATAGAATATAAATAAAATACTTATTGGAGCACATTAATTAAAATAACTAAATATAATTCTTCCTTGTGTTCATTTAGTGAAAACAGCAAACAAACAAACAAACAAATAAATCAAATAAATACGTACATAAATACATAAATACTGTTAAAAGGCTGAAATAGGGAAACCCATCAAGTGCACATAATTGCATAGGACATTACAGCATTCTACCACTGTACTGACCTGTGGAGCAGTCGTGACCGGTCCAGTTGGGGTCACAGTTACAGGTGTTGGTATCAGCCAAAAAGGTCCCATGTCCAGAGCACTGCTCCATACAGGAAGCACGTGGACTCTCACATCCAGGACCTCCCCAACCTACAAAACAATGGCACTCTCCACGTACACAGACACCTCTCCCTGAGCAGGTTGGGTCCAGGCAGTCCACTGCAAATTAGAAAACACACAACGCAGGTATTAACGGACTAATTTTCACATCAAAAGATAATTCAGAAGCAGAATTCAAAGTAAAAATACACCAGCGAAGCCATTTCCATCAGACCAAACTCATCATCAAAGACAAGCGCACTAGATCGAACTTGAACAGATGCATATATTCACATTAAACTGCCATAACTCAGTGTCCCCTGCTGTTCCTCTTCCTTTCAAAGTATGACTCAAGCCTTAGTCATCCATCCCAGGCCAAAAAAAAAAAAGACGACTCTAGAGGTTTAGCTCTTGTAGCGGAGAGCGTGCCACATGCCCAGCTGCGTCTGAGGAGGCCTGACACTTCCAAAAACCCTGAGAGAAACAGGATTTACAAACGGTCAAATTAAATGGCCGCATTCGCTGTCGTGCAGTAAACTGGCAGGTGGGAAGAGTGTTGCTCGTTCTCTCTCTCTGACTCCTCCAGCTGCTGGTAATGAGATTTCCTCCCAGCGCCGGGAAGGGAAAAGACTGGCGCGGTCGGAGCATGTTCTGCTAAATTGAAAAGTGATGCTGGATGTGGTCCCCCCACTTACTGTGAACCCAAAACCAAGCGTGACAGAATGCAAACAAGGACACCTACAACGGCCCATGGGCGAAAAGCTCTGCTTCCTGTACCCACGTTACTCTTAAATTCATTTCTAATCCTCGATGAAGAATGTACTACGGATCAGTCACCCAAAGACTAATATTCTGAAGACGGAGGTTCGCAAAATAAAGTAAAAACTGATTAGAGTGAAAATAAAACTTCATTCGCAACCCATTTGACTTCAAATGTGATATATGTGAAAAAGGATATTTCAGGAAAAAATGCAGGCAGAAGGGTTGTGCACCATTCAGAACTGAACTGACAATTCCTTTTAAATTCCTGATTAAACTTGAATTGACGTAGCAAACAGAATGCACAACAGCGATTTGAATTTGAAATTCAATGGAATAGATATAACTGCCAACTCAACTCGAAACCCATGTTTGCCAAGATTGTTTTAAGTCAAAATGTCTAAAGGTTTATAGACCGATATAGAACAACAGAACGCTAGATAGACAGAATAATAGTATGCTTAAACGGCAGAATGCTAAAACGAATGAATGAACGATTGAATACAATATAATAGCAAATGATGGAATACTATAGAATGCATGTTGGATATACTATACTATCCTATCTTAATAAAGGCAAAAATGCCCCCCCCCCCAAAAAAAACCCTATCTTTCAAAAATCTCTCTCACAGAATGCATGAATGGATGAATTGTAGAATTCATGAATGAGCAAACACTCAAATGGTTGATAGATAACTATATTCATTAGATAAAAATACAGTAAAAATAGTACTATTGTGAAAAAATATTACAATTTAAAATAACTGGTTTCCATTTTAATATATTTTAGGATATAATTTATTCCTGTGATGCAAAACTGAATTTTCAGCAGCCATTACTCCAGTATTCAGTGTCACATGATTCTTCATAATTTATTCCAATATGCTGATTTGCTGCTCAATATTTTTTTTTTTTTTAATTTTTATTATCATTTTTGAAAAAAGAAATAAAATAATGAGATCGCTACATATACTGTATATTTTAATTTTTGTAAATATTTTTGTAAATATTTTTTTTAAAGTTTAAAAGAACAGCATTAACATGAAATTGACTTTTTTGTAGCATGTAAAAGTCTGCCACTTTTATTCTAAAAAAAACAAAAAACAAACAAAAAAACAACTTACTGACTCCAAACTTTTGAACAGTAGTGTATATCTATTAGAAAATGAAGGTATGAACCAAGAATGTGCCCTCACAGATGGCTAACATGAGGCCAGCTGGGACATGATGGGAAAGGAGGGATGGGGTCGCTACATTGCCGACTCCCTTTACCGTGACACAAATGGGTGGAGAGGCCGTTCCTATAGATAAGCAGGAGTTCAGGTCTCTTAGCAGATGGTTTGGGCACAAGGCACAGAGATCATAGGCTAAATGACAAGAGCCTCTCTCCTGGCAATTAATCATCACCGCCTGAAGGTCGCGGCGAAGAAAGGTAGAACCATTAAAGGGCCAGCGTCGGCATTCTCTTCCTCCAGCGGCCGATGGTGAGACCCGAAATAGAATTGCCGGGGGTCAGGGGAGTCAGAACATACCATTTGTCAAAATCGGCTAGATCATTTTTCATCTTGAAATGAGAGCCTTCAAAAACTGCCAAACACAATGGCTACTTTAATTTTATCTCTTCAAGCCTCGGTCGCCCCTCTCGTTGGGCCGCTGTAGTCTCAGTTCAGACTTCTCAGAGCAAATTCAACTTATTGGATCTTGACACAGAAGAATTGTTCATCTCTTAATGGATCGCTTTGGACCCTCAGAAGTATCCATAATGCATGTAAAGGAGCGGGGAGACTTTCTAGGCGTAACGAGACGAGTCAGATACTTATGGGCCCGCTACAAACTCGAAGGTCATGTACGCCCACCTTAAATATTCAGAAGGGTACATATCCATACTAAAAAAGGCCAAGAAGGGCCTCTTTCTCCATTTCTGCGCAATTTGGTGTGTAAAGGGGGCATTTTTCTTTATAAAGGGGGCAACGGCATCACTAAAATAGCACAGACATCCTTACAACAAAAGTATTGTGGTGATATAATGGTTAGAGGCAGGTGAAGCTATACACATAATGGCTAAAATGTATTTTTCCCCAATTTTAGGAATATACTAGCAAAGAAAAAAATGTCAAATTTCACTACTGGTCAAAAGTTTGGAATACTTAAAAATATTTTTGAATGTTCTTAAAAAAAAAGTCACCAATGCTGCATTTATGAGGAAAAATACAGTAAAACAGCAACATTGTGAGATATTATAATTTAAAATAACTTAAAATAACATAAACTGGAGTAATGATGCTGAAATTTTTGCTTTAACTTTACAGGGATAAATCAAATTTTAAAACGTATCAAAATAGAAACAGTTCTTTTAAATTGTAATAATATCGCATAATAATACTGTTTTTCTTTTTAGCTTTGGTGAGCATAAGAGACAACTTTCAAAAATCTTTTATGTCAAACTTTTGATCTGTAGTTTAGTGTTTTTAACCATATTTTCTGGTACCTTCTTCGCAGTTCTCCCCTTTGTAGCCAGGATTACAGATGCAAGTTCCCACAATGCATGTGCCATGTCCGCTGCAGGTAATGTCGATGCACTGGTTGGTGGGAACATCACATTCGGATCCTTTCCAACCGCTGTGACACATGCAGCGGCCTTTGAGGTACTGACCATTCCCACTGCAAAGCACTGGACAGGACGCTGGAAAGAGTACACACAACATGTTAAATGTCTGCCAAATGTAGCTTAAAAAAATAAAATACAATACTGCTTGTGCTGGTCTGCTGGACTCTTGAAGGAAGATGGCAACTCATGTCTGTTTAAAAATCAATATGATCACTGCAGCAAAAGTTACAGTGGTAAAAGTGAGTGAGACCATATTGATCTAGAAGTTTTGTGTATGAACAAGGGATTTCTGAAACGCCAACGATCAAGAGACCAGAATACACTACAAACATGCAAACAGGAAAGAGCAACTGAATTCTAATGTGGAAATCGATTTTAAAGTGACAGGGCATAAGAGAAATGGTTATCTTAATGCCTGCCAAAAACAAGCTACAGCTACTACATAACTATAATGTAAATTCTAATGCCTACATTTTGAAATGTCCAAATGAATATCTTATTTATTAATATTCCTTTATTAATCCTCACACTTTTATACATACACACAAATCGACACGCACATACATATTTATTATTACAATCACTTATTTGATTACAGTGGCTAATACAGTGTTGAAAACAACAGTTATATTTTTAAGGAAAGGGAAATGTTTGAGTGACAGAGAAAGTAAAACAGAAAAGACTGCAGGGATGAAGGACTGAAAGTAATAAAGAAAGAAATGGAGGTTAATGGAGGAGTGGGCAAACAGAAATCTCACCCCTGCTGCAGTCGGGTCCTCTGAAGCCAGGAAAACAGTGGCAGTTTCCAGCCACACAATCTCCATTTCCAAAGCAGTTACTAGGGCAGTCATCGATAGAGTCTGCAAAACAACGTCATCAAACAATATTTGTCAAAAGGATGCACATTCATCAGTACTTCACTCGTTAGATGTAGTTTATTCTCTTTCCCTAAAGAACTTGGTGTAAGAAAGCTCAATTTGTTGGGTGCACTGTATGTTGTGTTTCAATTTTAAAGGGTCACATACCCCCCAAAAATCTAATTTTCCTTGATATTTCAAAATAAAAGTTCACTATGAAAAGCATACTATAACTTTCAGAGCTCAAAACTCTAACCCCAGGCCATTTATTGAAACTGAGCAGGCTCCAAAACTTCAAAACAGAGCTGATATCAAAGTCATATGAGTTGCATCATAACATATTGCTTACATGAAGGTCTTAAAGGTGAAGTGTAACATTTTTCATGTTAAATTGCTTCATCCTTATGTAGATAAGAAATATAAACATTTTGATGATCCTGACCAGTCCGACAGAAACATCGGCTCAACCAATGTGGTAAATTTGAGGCGGGGCTATAGTTTGACCAACCAATAGCAGACAAGGGTGTGTTCTGAGAACATCAATATTTTTGCAATTTCATTTGACGCTAGTGATGCTATTGGCACATCAATTCAACAGACATTATAAGAGTATAAAAAAAAAAAAAAAAAAAAAAACCTGCATGCTAAGCCTATAAAAAGTGATCTTTTTTGAACAAATCAAGTACAAGAAAATATATACTCTTTGGATAAATAAGAGAAAATAAAGTGTGACATTTTCTGTTAGCTAGCAGGTCTAAGGTGAAGTGGGACTCAAGTGCAACCACTTGACGAATTTACTTCAGCCTAATGAGGAACTCACCATAATTAGTGTAGCTGTTTTTGTGAAACAGCACTAACATTGACCATCGCGAGTGCATGACACATCCAGTGACACAGCTAATGGAAATTCCATCTAACACCCTTCTTCAGTGAAGCGTGCTAATTTAAATGCAAGGAATGTCAACATGTCAATTACAAGATTTCAGATTTTATATATAAAAGGGGTTCATTACAGATTGCAGATCTATTAGACAGACTCCTGGAGTGAAGAAGTGGTGCTTGATTCTTGGTAGATACATCGTATATTCACACACTGACAGCTCTCAAGAAGCATTTAGATATAGATAAGCAATCTTGTTGCATCATGAATTTAAGACTTCACTTATGAATATTAATTAGTTTGATCATAAACATGCAAAAATGGGCCATATAATATATGGATGCAGTGATTAGGTCTGTAATAGAGTATGTACTAGAAGTCTAACTGGAAGACATGCAAACAATGATATTAGAACATTTCGATTGCAAGTTATTTTTCAGCATAAAACTCATTATGGAGTGATTTGCAATCATTCTTGATGACCAATTAAAGTCCTCAAATGAACTTGTGACATTTTATTTGATAACTTTATTCCTACATCTGTCGCTATCTGTCCCGGGATTCTGTAGCTCAGTGGATAAATACATGGATCAACCACCAAATGCTAAGCATGAATCACTTTCCGCGACTGATAACAACTGCAACGGAGGCACAAAAACATTAAAGCAAACAAATCTGTGCCAGACCGTCACTTGTTATAACACACAAATTGGAACAGCTTCCTCTGTATTAGATGTATATAATTCCATAAAAAGTGGTTGGGACAAATTCGTCAATGGCAAAACTTAAATGACGATATGCAATTACTACATTTTATGATATGACTTTTTTTTACAGAAGCAAATTCATGCTCATTTCTGTGCAGCTGAAATCAGATGCAACCTGAATTAAACATGAAATAACGGTGAAAAATATTCCCTCTCTAAGGCTCCCTTCGAATCGCTGGTGCGCCCGGGGCTGAGCTCTCTCGACAAAGATGCTTTTGTGTCGGACAAAGGGCTGGAAATGTGAGCCCGGACACAGCCTTCCCCTTCCTCAAGAGAGTCAATCATCGCAGAGGATGCAACAGACGGGAAGCTGAACGAAGGAAGGGGGGAGAAAAGAAGAAGGGAGGGCGGTAACTAGACTGTGCTGCAGAGAATGTTTTTGAAAGAATTTTAAAGGCACAAGTCTCTTGATGTGAGAGGAAAAGGCTGGTGAATTGGCTATCCCCCTGGTACGCCTGAGCCCATCAAGACTTCGGTAGGGATTTTGATGGCTTCCAGCCTCCATTTCTTAGCAGAGGGGACATTCAGGTCTCTCGAAAGCCTACTATGAGTGACTGTGCATGTGTAGTACTGTAAGATAAATTAAGCCATTTGCAATTACGTCCACAGATGCAATTATACATGAGATGGCTTTTTCGCTTCGTATCTGTCTTGAAAGTGCTTAGAGACGCTCTCTTCATGTATCAGTAGAGCACAATCCATCTCTCGCTGCATCTATGTCACACTCACATAAAGCAATTCTGACACTACGGCTGATCTGAGTTCAGTACCTGCAGTTCAGACCCTGCACTTCCCTTCAGAACTGTCACGTATAATTCCATCTCTAAGCAGTGACTGAGAAGTCCGTGTCCAGCTGTGAATTTGAAAAAGGAGTCCATATTTCTGGATGCTTTTAAGGCTTTCATCGGTGCCACACACAGAGAACACAAGAAGTAGTAGGGGCAAAAATTTTAACCCAACTATCTGCAACATTTCATATAAAGTTTTGTAGATGTACGCCTTAAAGGTGAAGTGTAACATTTCTGTGCCACTAACGGCACAAAATTGAATTTAAGTAAAATAACTATTTTTACATTTCTGAATAAAAATTGTCTTGCTAGCCTGTATACAGGCTATCAGGCAAAATCATTGCCCTAATGTTACAGTTTACAGGCAAAATCACTGCCATAATGTTACAGTATACAGGCAAAATCACTGCCATAATGTTACAGTTTACAGGCAAAATCATTGCCATAATGTTACAGCATACAGGCAAAATCACTGTCATAATGTTACAGT
>JAFVLL020011316.1:0-28093 GCA_021397915.2 Tor tambroides
GGTAGAGCTTTTTCACATTTGGCTCCCAAACTCTGGAATAGCCTTCCTGATAACGTTTGGGGTTCAGACACACTCTCTCTATTTAAATCTAGATTAAAGACACATCTCTTTAGCCAAGCATTTTTCTAATGCATCTCATAATCTTGTATTGAAGTTATATCTGATCAAACGCACGTTATTCTTTTGCTTAAATTGAACAAATCATTTTTGCTTGGATGGAACAGCAGCTACGCTAATAATGTCTCTATTTGTTTCTATTAACATCCCGTGGTAACTAGGAATTGCACAAGCTTCAGTTTGGATCCAAATCTTAAATGATCTGAGATGACCAAACACCTGAGAAGAGATGATGCCAACCCCTCAGAGGACCTCAGATAATGCCAACCCTCAGACAACATACAGAATTACCAAATTTTGCCATGTGTTAAATATATTAAGTTTCTACAATATATAAATATTGTAGAAACTTAATTTCCTGTAAAGCTGCTTTGCAACGATTTGTATCGTGAAAAGAGCTATACAAATAAATTTGAATTGAATTTAATTGAATTATAATATGCATTTATTTTTACTAGTCCAGGTGATATGTGAAAATAATGTTCACTTTTTCATAAAAGCATGAAACTTGGTACACTTGTATAGTTTGCGGCCCTGAACGTTTTCAGAAATCGAGCCATCGCAAAAACACCTCATGGTACTCTACTGTGGTACTCAAATACTGTGATTTCCTTCTCACATTGCTGATTTCACCATTAACTCTTCAACTGAACAATTTATGTTGTTGTATATGGTATCATTGTAATCCCTGACCATCAAAACATAAGGGTAGACATCACCTTTTCTGTGTTACCATGTTTGGTTCAGGAGACACAAAATACATAATTTGGTTATGGCGGAATGTAAAATGGTTGCCATGGCAACCACAAGGTGTTTTTGCTGTGGCTCCATTTCTAAAAATGTTCAGGGCTGCAAACTATACAAGTGTACCAAGTTTCATGCTTTTATGAAAAAGTGAACATATCACCTCAAATTTTGCACATATCACCTGGACTATACCTTATTTGCTCAATGACTCCCAAACGATTTGTTTAACAGTTCATTTTTCCAAACCCCTCCTTTGCCTGATGCTAATCTGCAGTGATTGGTCCGTTTGGTCGATTTCATTTCCATTTCATCATGCCTGTTGTAATGCCAGATAAAGCAGAGTTTGTGAGCACAGTGCTACTTTGTATACAGCGTTACCGGGGAAATGTACTGTGGCCGAGAAGTGCAAAACAAATCACAATTCTGAAAACAAAATAACAAATTACAAACGCAAATGCAAATCTAAAAAACAAAATAATTCAGAAAACACAACAACAATTCCAAAAACATTATAACAAGTCAGAAAACACAACGACAAATCAGACAAACCGGAAGAGGTAGGTATAGTTTGAGACAGTAGATTACTCACCGCTGACTGGACGAGACATCTGTCAATCAAGGTACAGGAAGAACAGTAGACTAGCGGTAGAAAGTTAAGAGATGTTTAAAAGGGGGCGTTTCTCAAACGTTCGATGTCATTTTCATCTCTTCTAAATTATAATGCCTGAATACTGCCTGATAAAGTAGCGCAGGTTTTGTGTACAGCTGTTGCGAGGGAAACCATTCCAAAAGCGCCCCCTACTGGCAGAGAATCAATTTGCATTTTCAATAAGTCCGTTTTCTACTTTTGAACTGTCTGCTGTTGGATATAAGTCAACTCATTTAATTTTCCTAATAAAAAGACTGTCCAACTCTTAATATTTTGTATTTATATTCTCCCCTTTAAATTCTCTCCACCCCACATAAAAATCCTAATTTAACACACCTCTGCTTGTTTTGTTTTTTTTTCATTCCCATTTGCTCAAATAGCAAAAGAAAAACCCACAATAGTGTTTTCACGACTTATAAAACGAAGAAAGAAAAAAATTAGAGAGCTACTGATAACGGCAGTCAGAAGACAGAACTGTCAAATTTACCGTCACTCCCATAGACACTGTATTAGAAACACCCTCGCATTATAGCGTTAACTAGTTTTTTGTATTCTGATTCAAAGGTAATATAATACAGAGTACAGTGTTGTAAATGTACATGCATATTTTTTATTCCATAGTAAGGGCAATTCATACAATGCATTTAAACTAAACTAAGCATCTCCGAACTTTCTACCGCTAGTCTACTGTTCTTCCTGTACCTTGATTGACAGATGTCTCGTCCAGTCAGCGGTGAGTAATCTGCTGTCGCAAACTATACCTACCTCTTCCGGTTTGTCTGATTTGTCGTTGTGTTTTCTGACGTTATTTTGTTTTCGAATTTGTCGTTGTGTTTTCTGACTTGTTATAATGTTTTTGGAATTGTTGTTGTGTTTTCTGAATTGTTATTTTGTTGTTTAGATTTGCATTTGTAATTTGTTATTTTGTTATCAGAATTGTGATTTGTTTTGCACTTCTCGGCCACCGTAAAAACGTCTATTTTTACCGCTCCAAAAGCGGCACCTAGTGGCAAAGAATGAATTTACATTTTCATTCAGACCAAAGCGAAAAGACCAAGTGCTAATGTTTCATGTTGACTTCAACATAAAACGGCTTGGGATTCACTTTAAAAACAACTCGTTTCAATGATTCAGAATCGACAATTTCTTTTGCAGGATGTTTTCATTCACTTACAGTGTTACACACTGCATGAAAGGTAATTTTCAAAAATCCATAATAGGGGCACTTTAATCTACATTATAATCAATGTAAAAATAGCAAATGGGAGAAGCAGATGAACACAAAACAGCATTACAACATAAAGTTAAAGCCCATGTATTAAATGTGCATCCTTGAAAGTTTTCTAGCGTATTACTTTAACTTCTCAGGTAATATCAATGGTATGACCTATTTCAGATGCGGCCAAAATTACAACAACAATGGTTACATACACATATATTTATTTGTTTGATCAAAATTATTACTAGGGATGTTTTAGTAGTTGCTGGATATTGGTAGGGACATGTCCCTAGCATCCCTAGTAAATTCTACACCCTTGGTTTTAGTTGTAGTTTAAGTTAATTATAATAACCCTGGTTTGTCCTTATCAGCTACAGCTACATAAACTTGTGTGTGTTTATTTTTCACTGAACCTGCATCATCATTATAGTAATAATGGCCGGAAGCAGGCTGGTTCCTCAACACTTCCTGTTACACAACCAACACGTCTCATATGTCTCACCTCTGGTTCTCCTCATTTCGGAGGCACACTTGTGCTCTTCACGGTCAAAAGTGACCGCACACCTGTAACGTAACCTCTTATTTTTCAGTAAAATCATTCTAATTCATTTTTGTTTAATAATTATTTTATTTTTTTATTTTGCATTTTGAGAGGGTTTTGTGGTAATAATTAATATTTATACAGTAATTAATAACCATTTTTTTCCATTGAAAATAATACAAAAAAATTTAAATTAATTTTTTACAATTATTTTTTAATTAATGCAGTATTTTAGGTTAAAATAGAGATTCAGCCATTTGTTATAAATATGATTTGAAGTTTTAGTTTTTGTATTATGATTACAGACACAGTGGTTCATAGGTGTGTGTGTGTGTGTGTATATAATATGTGTGTGTGAATGGGTGTGTTTATGAATGGTGTGTTTTAGAGTATCACCCCTTCACTGCTGTGAGCTTTTCCTGCATTATGACTGAATTACTGAATGGATTTCACATATTCTCAAAACTTTGCTCTGTAACAGACACACTGGTTCATAGGTGTGTAAGTGTGTGTGTGTGCGTCTGTGTGTGAGTGGATGTGTCTATATCACACTCTTAATGTTTTAGAGTGTCATCCCTTTACTGCTGTGTACTTATTTCAGCATTGTGGCTGATTTGTAAATTGGACACACAAAAATTCTCTGAATTTTTTGTGTTTTTGTCGATTTCCTATTCATTTCCTATGGTCGGTCATTTTTGACCGAAGACCACAAGTGTGACTATTTTTTTTATGACCACTTAGCCTGCTCGAATCATGCCTTCAATTTTTTTTGTGTGTTCACATTCCAAATGCCATAAAAGTCACCAAGTTTCATACCATTCCGATGAAGCAGTGATTTTTAAAAATTCAAAACAGAAAATTTTTCGGTCAAAAGTGACCGAAGAGCACCAGAGGTTTAAGGCAGACTGTTTTCCATGTTTGCTCACGTGAGAAAACTTTCTCTTCTAAATTTATACCAAATACACAAACACGCAAACACATTCAAGTGTTCCCACGGCCCAGCGCCAGACCGCCAGCCTGACACTAAATTGGTCTGATCCACTGTAAACCAGTCTTCATCCCGTCTCATCTAGTAATTTACCAAAGACTAAGTCACATGAGTTTAGCACTACATATGATGAATCTTTGTGAGCTTTAATCAATGTTATCTTTAATCTGATCTCTATAACCTTTGCTTAATTTGATCTGTTAACCTCAGTGTGATGTCAGTTATCTCAGCACAATCCAGACATTTATCAGTTTATTTCAATCTAATCTATTCATTACATCAACTTTTTTACAGCTGGGTTGCTCAGTTTGACCATGGACTAAAACACTGCTTAGAGCTGAAACAAACATTAGTGATTTGTCAATTAGTTGAGCAGTTAGTAAGTGTTTAACAGGTTTAATGGACTCAAAATAATCATCCTCAGTGAGCGGTTGACATGCTATATTTAAACCACTTTTTTCATTGTCCATACAGTCAACTCAAACACTACTGTTCACAAGTTTGGGGTCTATTTTTTTTTAAAGAAATTAATACTTTTATTAAGCAGGGATCCATTAAGTTGATCAAAATTGACAGTTTGTTACAAAAGAAGACATAATGTTACAAAAGATTTCTTGTGTGTTACAAAAGCTTGTGTGATTCCTAGGAGGCAACTAGGAATCATACAAGCTTCAATCCGGATCCAACCCTTATGAAGATCTGAGATAACTGAACACATGAGATGAGATGATGCCAACCCCCTAGAGGACCTCAGATGATGCTAAACCTGGAATAACATACAAAACTACCAAATTTTGCTATAAGTTTAATTGCAACCTATAATCCTTGCAGTTAATTACATGTAATTTAACTAAATGCATGATTTTCACTGTACCACTAATAACCTACTCCTAAATATAATGTAGAAACTTACATTTTCTGTAAAGCTGCTTTGCAACAATTTGTATGGTGAAAAGCGCTATACAAATAAACTTGAATTGAATAGAATTTCTATTTCCATTAACTTTCAACATTGATAATAATAGCAAATCAGCATATTAGAATGATTCCTGAAGGATCATGTTACACTGGGTTAATGATGCTTAAAATTCAGCATGCATCAGAGAAATAAATTACATTTTACAATATATTCAAATAGAAAGTACTTATTTTAAATTGTAATACTATTTAACAATAATTCTGTTTTTACTGTATTTTTCATAAATACATGCAGCCTTGATGAGCAGAAGAGACTTTTTCAAAAGCATTCAAAAATTATAAACCCCAAACTTTTGAATGGTAGTGTATACTGTATACATAATTAAACTATTCCCAAACACAAATTTTGGCTATGAAATGGTGTTTAGATCATCTGTATAATCAAAACCTACCTGTGTGGCATCCTCTATGAACCGTTCGTTTGCTGTGTGGAGGATGCTGTTCTGAATCGACGTGCCTGCGGAGGGCGCCGCTGAACAGAGTTTTCTTTGTCTTGCGCTGAGAGACGTCCTCTTCCTAAGCCAGCACAAACATTGAGCAACTTATGATATTTATCCATCATGTATCCGATATCAAATTAGCGGCCACCCATACGATCTCAAAATGCACACACCTCATTTTTGGTGTTATGTTTGGAGCTGCTGCGGGACAGACCAGCCCTGCGCCGCACATGAGGGAGCTTCTCTCCGGTTTCCAGAGGATATTCATGAGGAACTTCACCCGTCAATTCCTGACAAAATCAATGAAGAACAAACACGAACAAGCATATTTTGCCTTAAAACTATTTTATTATTATTTTTAATATTTTAAAGAATATTATATTTATATTGATTTAGTCAAGTTTTCACACCAAAAAAACAGTCAATATTTAAATTTTCATGCCCATTTTTCACCATTAGAATTAATTGCTGCTATATCTTCCATAGGAGCTCTGTTACGATCGGATAACATCTTTGCATGTGAAATGAATTATGATATTTCTGGTAAGTTGCTGAACACTGAAAGACGATGTGTCGTCGTATGTTAATGTGGTCATTGTTATAAGATTGTAAGCAGCTTTGTTTTTCAGCTTAGTTTTCATTAATGACCTTGGGAGGGAGTTTTGCTTTGTGAATGTTAGAGTATGTCACATGTACATTATTTCAAAAGAGAATCATAATCCTCTCTTTTCCATGATATGACTCATCTGAACACATCTGAAGTAACGCATGCTGTGTAAAACCAGCATTTCAAAAGCCAAGCTTGTTGAGATACAAGTATGAGCAGAGATGAGCCGGGCATGTGGCGGCATCTCCGCTGCGCCACATGATCTGGCAGCTCACCGCTGTGTGGTTCGCCAGTGACACCATGGAGAAATACAAAGTTTATTGTGTCAAGTTCTAAGTAACTAAATTTCTTTTTCGACACTGACCGCCTCCTGCAGACACACGCGTTTGAGTTCTGCTATTCGAGTGTTGAGCAGCGTCTGCAGACTCCTCCGGCGCTCCTGCAGCTCCACCATCCGCTCCGCACGCTGCTTACTGTCCATAGCGTTCTGCAGCTCTGTGAAACACACATGAACATCATGTTATATAACACAGCAGGGACCTCAAATCGACTTATTTTAAAGTTTGGGGTTGGTAAGATGTTTTTTAAAAGTTTCTCTTAGGCTCACCAAGGCTGCATTTATTTGATCAAAAATACAGATAAAAACTACAAAAATAGTGAAATGTTATGAAAAATTTAAAGCAACAGTTTTGAAAGTATTTCAAAATGTAATTTATTGCTGTGATGCAAAGCTGAATTTTCAGCATCATTACTCTAGTCTTCAGTGTCACATGATCCTTCAAAAATCATTCTAATAAGCTGATTTGCTGCTCAAAAAACATTTCTTATTATTATCAGTGTTGAAAACAGTTTGCTGTTTAATATTTTTGTCGAAACCATGACACATTTTTGTCAAGATGCTTTGATGAAAAGAAAGTTAAAAAAACAACATTTATTTAATGTACATTATAAATCAATCATCTTTGACATTGTTACTGTCACTTTTGAACAATTTAATGCTTCCTTGTTGAATAAAAGTATTAATTTATTATTAAATTCTTACTGACCCCAAACTTTTGAACTGTAGTGTACAGGTTCTAATT
Source organism: Tor tambroides (assembly GCA_021397915.2). Classification (NCBI taxonomy): domain Eukaryota; kingdom Metazoa; phylum Chordata; class Actinopteri; order Cypriniformes; family Cyprinidae; genus Tor; species Tor tambroides. Next base: position 7,369 of record JAFVLL020011316.1, read on the forward strand.
TTTAATAGCAATTAAAAAAATTAAAAATTAAATAATAATAATAATAACAACAACAATAATAATAATAAATAATTTTCATTTAAAAAAAAAAGTTCATATATTATCCCACTGTCAGGATTTTTAAGAATAATTTGCATAGGCGTAATTTACGGGTGGGACGGGTGGTACATGTCCCCACCACTTTTTACCAGGCTCGATATTGTCCCCACCACTTTTAAAAAGTAACTGAAAAATAGATTGCGTAAGGTATGTATTAAAGGAAAAGCACCATCTACAAATCGTCACTCTTCATAATTTAATTCATTCATTTAACACATTTTTCCGCCGGTCAGAAGCTTTTCGGCGTCCTCAAAGATGAATATTAAGTCTCGTTGTGAAACTATCGCGAGATACGCGATATGCGTCATGGGATATGTAGTTTCCTTTCCCTATAATCAGTCTACAGATTCCTGTACCATTCTTTTTACGATGTTCGTATTGTTTGGATACTGTTTCAAGGTTGAAATATTTTATTTGAGATTTTTGAGAAGATTAATTGGACAATATCTCTGGTCCACAAGTCAAATCATCACTCACTGTAGTCATCAAGTGATCAAGTGATGACTAGAAGGTGGACGACGGTTCTTCTTCAACCACGCAGCGAGGTGAGTTCACTTGAGGCATTGTTAAAAAGTCACAAGTCACGGTTATTATTACAAGTCATGATTAAGTGTTATATGAAAAATTAAGTTATGTAAGTAAATAATTCATTTTGTAAACTCGTCTTAATTCAGTAGTAACGATTCGTTCGTTACTAACGAACGAGCACGTGAAGCAGTTTAGGCTTGACGTTAGCTAGCAAATGCGATTTAGTGGTGGTAAGAATCATATACAGATTCATATAGTTTTGAGACCTCTTGAAAGTAAAAATACAATGAATTGGCTTTTATTGTTAACTAATGTTTTAATTCTGTAACATCGTTTTAGTGAAACCGTTTGATGTCAGCCTTTCCCTCATTCATGTTTTACACAAGGTTTTGCGTAGTTCAGGATTGGTTAAATTATTTGATTGGATGAGGAAACATTTTGTGGGCTTGTCTTGACTCTTGACGTAATGTTGATTCTTCCATGTTCAGGCGCGTGCATCGATCACACCTGCTTTTAGCAAGTTGTCCGGCTGGTATTAAGAGAAAATATGCAAGTAATTCAAAGTAGAATGAATCGTAATACACACACACACACACACAATTGTGCAATTAATGAATACGCTGCAGCTGAGCTGACCATGAAATGGTAAGTTCACCATATTTATCTTGCGTATTTTGATTGATATTAGCTACCCTGGATGTGTTGTGAATGTTACGTTTTGCTTATTCGGCTGTTTATAGACATATTTGTGAATGTGATGCATGTGTACATTAAAGTGAAAATTAAGTGCATTTCCAACTCTGAACTCAGTCCCCAAGAAAATTCGGTTATTAAATAAACAAATAGCAAAACGAGTTGTGCGGTGTCCCCACCACTTTTCAAAGCAAAGTTACGCCACTGATAATTTGTTTAAAATAGTTTCAAGGGCTAGAATAGTACTGAAAACTAAAAAAAAAAGAAATAAATCTTAAATAGTTTAAGTAGTTCTTAAAATCCTAGAAATCATGAATAACTGGGAAAGACATGAAAAAGACACTCTTAAATTTTCCATTTTTAATAGCTCTTGGCCTTTTTACATGTAAAATATTTAAAGATTTAAAGGTAAATTTCTGTAACACTTGCATCACCAAATGGCAAATGTATACTGCAGTTTCCAATTTACTAAGATTTATCCCTTTTAATTACTCTCCTCACTGAAACCTCCCGAATGTCCCTACAGTTAAGGTTTTGTGAGTTCTTTGTGAGGACATCTGGTCACCACAAAAGACAAAAACTAAACACACAAGCTTGTCAGACTAACAATTTACAAAGTACAGTTCTTATGTAGAAAGACAAGTTCTTATCAACAAACAAACACACACAGACACATGGAGGTGCTCACCAGGGCCTGTTATCAGGTGACCTTTGACCTCCATGTCATACGTCTTTTGCGTCACCTCACTGCCTCCTGATTGTAAGTTTACCTACAAAGAGACGAAAAAACAAACAAAGCCTGACAATGACTAATCTTTCTGGTAGCAGACTAAGCTGGAGTCTATTAAAACCAGACAAGCGAGTAAATAGTTCATACGTTTCTTACCTTCTCACCTTTTGGTAACAGTCATATGTACTGCAGAGGTTTGGACTTGTGGCCATGAAGCAGATTTGCGGCTGGGTGTTGCTGCAGTACTGCGACTGGCCTGAGGGGGAGCCACTGTGCTGCTGCACAACGCTTCACAAACTCAATGCCCTGAAACATAAAGTAACAAACCACATGACACACTGGAGACCATCCACACATAAGAGCTCTGATCTAGAGACAGGCTTTGAAGACAGAATATCAGACTACAAAGACTACAAAGTTGCACTTAATCTAACTGATAGTACAGGTGAGGTGAGATCAGAAAATTCCATAGGAGAATAAAAATTAGATATAAATGAGAGCCTTTTTGACAGTTTTTTGAGGACAGAGCTATAAAATTAAATGAACAGCAGCTCAGATCATTTGGTCTTGGAGGAATTTGATGAGAAATGTTTGAGTTCACATTAAGATCTCTGACATTTGATTGCAAGTTTTAGTATCTTGGCAAAATGGATAAGTTTTAAGACACTGAGATCTCTTTAAGATGAACGTTTGCAGTTCTTTATATCATGAAAACGAACTGAGACATCAGACAAAATCTCAACCTATGAGAAACAATTGAGATATTAAAGAGACTGCAGTGTTCATGGAGGTAACCAAAAATTATATGATACAAAATCTATTTGTGTATATAAATGAAAATTCTTCAAAACTTGAAAATTGAAAATTAGAAATGTTAGAAGTACTAAAAAAGTTGAAGTATTACAATGACTAAAACTGAAATAAAAATAAATGAAAGCTAAATAGAATATTTAAATAAACAAAAAAAAAAATCAAATGAAAAACCCATAAAACAAAATTACTAAAATTTAAACTACAGTTAAAACTGAAAAATAAACTATTTAAAAAAAATACAATAAATACTATAATGGTATATAAAAAAAATACTAAAATAATACTGCTCAAATAGTAGAAACATACATAAGTGATTTGAGATTTTATTTTTAGTTTATTTTCACTTTCAAGATCAGCAGTTGACCCAAGTCACATTCACATGTGAACACATGGAACTGCCTGTGGGAACTCCGGACAGGAAGTGGACCGCGGCGTGCAGGAAGTGGCTCGTGAAGCAGGAAGCGGGTGCGGGAAACAGAAATGGGAGGCTCAGACTGACCTATAACAACAATGCCGGCAGAAACCCTCACGCACAAAAACATTCTCCCAGGGCACGAGTCATTTCCTAAAGATCAGCCGTAAACAAGGAGGCATGGACAATGAGGAGAAAGGTCGAAAATCCTCAAATACTGCAACTCACACGTTTTCATTTCTGCAACCTAAATAAATGCCAAAAAACCCAAATGTTTCAGTCTCGACGCCCAGTGGTGATCTACTCTTCTCAATGCCGTTTTTCATGCATCACAAAGTAGTTATTATCTCGGCTGCATGAGATGGGCGGCTCGCTGGACGGCCCTATGATTGAGAAGCCGTGAATGATGGGTGTCTCTGAAAAATGCAGAAGGTTATAATTATAAAGAAAGATCAATAGACCCATTTGAGTCATATGCAAACTAACTTGGAGAAAAGAGTAGCAGATGAGTGAAGCTTGCGTCCAAGCAACAGAACAGTGTGGCTATTGTATGTTGTCATGACCTAATCGTACCCATCACACACACTCAAGGGTCAAGAGAGGACAAATAAAAGCGAGCAGGCCGATAACGTAACACAAATATGCACGTATTGCTAGAGCAAATACGTTGTCTGTGCCTGTCTTGGTTTGCCTAGTGTTGGGTTTCAGCTAATGGAGTCACGCTGTTGTCAGTTTGAGCTCGATAAGATCCCTGATCTTGATGCGTTTGCCAATTTCTAAGCATTTACTGTAGTGTTTACCTAAATCTTCGAATGTTTTGATTAAACCCTTTCGCAATATTTATCCTTTCTAAGTTGGCCGTGAAGTTATTTCTCATAATAGCTGCATGATATGTTGATCTCATATTCATATTGAATAGTTGTACTCATTTTGAGAGTGTTTTTGTTTCTTTAGTGGTGTTTGCTAAGGAAATAATCCTTAGTTTTGCTCATACTTAGTGTTAAGGCTCTTGCACAGGCAGTTTTCAACCAGGCAAACTCATCTCATAAATTTATGCTGAATGAGGCAATTGAGCCATATCTAGAGACCTGAATATCATTTTTTGACTTGAGCCACCTAGCAACCACTCAGTGCCCTAGCAACCTTCCAGAATCCTTAAAGCACCCACAACGGCCTGACAATAACGCACTACTCCTTAGCATCATGGCAGGAAGTTCTGCACAGCCAAACCCTGCTCACATTGTCTGGAAAATATAAAATCTAGGATAAAATTCAGATTTTGCAAGCCAGCATTAATTTGGGACTATAAATATGCACCAGACAAGCTGTGCGTGTGTGCGTGTTTGTGCGTGTGTGTGTGATTCACCAAATGTCATGACAAATGTTCTGTGGTCCTCACAAGGTTTGCCAGCATTCCACTCTCTCATGTCGGAGCCTGTATTATCACTCTCGTTCAGATGTTCGTGAAAGTACGAGCTGTCCATTTTTTAGTCTCCCGCATGTGTTCCTCTAATCATCTCTATTATGTTTTTACACACACACAGATAGCTAGATAGATAGATAGATATATAGATAGATAGATAGACACATCATATGCTGCCTGTTCTGTTTCCTTTCCTCTTTATTTCTTCCCACAGCAAGATTCTCCTGACTGATCCCTGCAATCACGACCTTGATATTTCACATAACATCAACAATTTCAAATTGAAACAGAATGGCACTTTTTTTCCTCAGGACTGCAGAATGGGCTCCTCTGGGGAGCACGGTTTCTACTGAATCTTTTCTTCTCGCAGATAGCGCTGAAGAGCGGGGGGTCAGCAGATTTTTTTGCTCCCTGGACTCTCTACAACCTCTCTGATCCCGGCAGGATCTGACAGACGTGTTCTCTACTGTTCGGTGCCTCCGGTAATTAATCCCACACTAACGAGGAAGTGTGGACACAGCTGCGTTTCCACATCACCGGACTGCACCGTAACCGTCTTACTTTCTTCACTACAAAATTACATGCAGTCACACACTGTATGGGTCACACTAATGACAAATACACTTAGTCAAAACAGGTTTTTCTAAACCAGAATATCATAGAGACTTGGTGTACGCTTTTTGAATCCTTTTGGGCTGTAAGCAACTACCTATCAACCACAGCAGTAGGTGAGTTTTGCATGGACAACCATCACTCACATTTTCTGCATAAAACCTAAAATTCCATTTATAATTATCTGTATCTTGAAATGATACACAAACTGTAATTTTCTAAAACTTATAATCAAAGAAAGTGAGCGCACAGAAATCCGGATTTCCAAACCATCGCCCGAGGCCATATTGATTCAGATAATGGTGCTAAATAGATGCATGTGTGGTGTTGCTCTTCCTCTTCCATATAAAGGTCATTTGGGACTAAATGGCATCAAATAAGGTTTCTGCACGGTCTGGAACATGTACATTATAGGTAAATTCTTTAAGGGATAGTTCACCCAAAAATGAAAATTCTGTCATCATTTACTCACCCTCAAGTTGTTCCAAATCTGTATGAATTTCCTTCTTCTGTTGAACACAAAAGAAGATATTCTGAAGAATGCTGGTACTAAACAGTAGCTGGTAGACATTGACTTCCATAGAAAGGGAAATATACTATGCAAGTCTTCAAAATATCTTCTTCTGTGCTAAACATACAGGTTTAGAACACTGTGAGACTGAGTAAATGTTTGGTTCAATTATCGCTCAGTTATCACTTTAATAAAAACAAACCAACAATAAACAAAACAGAAAGGGACATATGCAGACACATCATTCTAAAGGTTTTGAGGTTTTCCATGAAGACAGCATTTCCCAAGATCCAAAATGGTCAAAAACAGTCATTTCTCTTTTGAGGAAGACAGGAAATTTGGGAAACCAAGCATGTTATTTTATTCTTGAAAGTGGCATAATTGATGTCCTTTAAATAATACGGGATGTCATTCGAACAACATGCAAATTAAAGTTGAAGTGTGTGATTTCTGTGATTTGGCAACAAACGGTACTGCAAAAATAAAGATTGTTTTTAAACAAGTTGCAAAAACATTCCCTCCATCTTCTATATTCTTACTTGAGGCATGTTCACACCAAGAATGATAACTATAATTACAATAACCATCTTAGCATACTCCATTGGAAAATAATGTTCTGTTTATCTGTTTGCAGTTGCAAATGTCATCTTCTGCTTTAAATACTCAAGCTTTTTAAAGCATGAGCAGATTCTGATTGGTTGTCAATGGCTTTATTGTTCACCAGCTGGAAAAAAAAACACTTCACAATTCACTTTAAACAGTACAGAACCAATTAAAATCCACTTAGTTCTCTATTGGTTTGATCTGGTGCACGATTTACCACTGCAGAAACTCAGAATCATGTTTTCTCTTTGGTTTTATTTTCGAGGACGTGCGGTATGTATGCTGTAAACTCTCACCACTTTGGCCTGACCGCATATTTCTATGTTTAACAACCATCAAAAGTCTCTCCGAAAAAAAATTCACAATACTAGCGACTAAATTTCATCTCGAGAGACTGGGAGTTTCCTTCACAATGAACATCAAAACGTAGTGAAAAGAAAGCGAACCAACTTCCGAATCCCATGAGGCTTGTATTCATCCGGCTCTGCTTTACTCATGCATGAATCAGGTCCTGGCCTTGATGCACAGGTCAGGTGATGCCGATGAACCTTTTGGTCATGCTGAACTTTTGCCACAGTTTAAAAAGCAAACACGGCCCGTTTGCTGCAATGGTTGAATCACGCACCATGCGGCTACAGCTGAGTTTCCTGGTCATGAAATCAGTTCAAGGGGTCTCCCAAGGGTCCCGAAAGGAAACACTAGTGAGTTCACACCTTGATGCTCTTTGCTTCTCACCACACCAGCAACTTAATGATATCCCATATCCTTCTCTTCCTCACTACTCTCAAAAATCTGCTCCGTCTCCTCTCAGCAGGCTGGGCGGAGGGCACATTTCCTCTGACTGGCAGCAACAACAGCTCCGGCTGAGAGGAGTCAGGACGGCTGCAGACAGCAGATGGCCCCAACATATGAATCAGCTCCCCCCATTTCACAATTTCAATCTGAAGCTAAAGCAAAAATCACACATGAAAACCAGGAATGATGCAAAGATTCTGGAGAGTTACAGAAGGTTATGATATTTTGAGGTGCTGAGACCCTTTTTTTTTTTTTTTTGCTGATCCAGAACCGAATGCGCCTGCAGCCGGACACTGTCCTCTTGACATCACATGCACAGCATTACAGCAAACAGCTTCTTACATATTAACTGTAAATTTGCTGCAATTAAACAGTTTTTGCATGTGCATCAAATTTAATTTTTGGATCTGTTATACCACTCTAAATCATTCTGTCAGATGCTTTCATCACATTTAGGATTTATAGAGTATGTTGTATGCTCTTTTTAAAAGATGTTTACGAGATGTGCACACAAATATGTCGTTAAAACAGAGCAGAATGCTTTCCAGATGATGCACTCAATCCCTCTGCATGTTTATCGACATAAACAGAAATGAAAAACGAACCTTGTTGGGCACCGAGAACAGGTGTGAGGGTAAACATGGTGTCTGAATTTAGTGTGAAGAGAGCCAAAGCCCTCATTGTGCTGGCACAATCACGACCAGATGCATTCATGCTCAAAGGTCACGTTCGGTCAGGATGCTGGTTTCATCATACTGCCGTTCAGCACAGTTTAAACATGCAACAACGTATTTCTTTCCATTTACAAGCTCAGCAAATGTCCTCAGTCCACCCAGAGCATCAGTGGAAACTAAGCAACAAAAATCTTCGTGGTTGTGACATTATTAACTTATGACCTTCCACATTTACTGTATACAATCGTTCAAAGGTTTTGGGTCAGTATGATTTTTTTTTTAAAAGAAATGAATACTTTTATTCAGCAAGAATGCATTCAAGGAATAGTTCATCCAAAACAATTAAATTTGCTGAAATTTTACTCACCCTCAGGCCATCTAAGATGTAGATGGGTTTGCTTTTCATCAGAACAGATTTGGAGAAATTCAGCATTACATCACTTGCTCACCAATGGATCCTCTGAAGTGAATGGGTGCCGTCAGAATCAGAGTCAAAACAGGTGATAAAAACATCAATTAACTTTCTGACGGCACCTATTCACTGCAGAGGATGTAATGTTAAATTTCTCCAAATCTGTTCTGATGAAAAACAAACCCATCATGGACGGCCTGAGGGAGAGTACATTTTCAGTACATTTTAATTTTTTTTAAAAACGCAGCAAGCCTAAAAAGTTTTAATGGTCGAAGACAGGGTGAAAAATCTTAATTGTTATTGTTTTGCGGGAAAGTGATCTTGATTAACAAAGCTAAAAAACATTTGAAAATAATTCATAACTAGGGAGAGAAAAATAGTCATTATACCATAAGATAATTCCATAATTTTAGATTTAGCAAACATCTATTAACTGTGATTCATGCTGGTTGCCTTAAGAAAAAAAAAAAAAATCACTTTCCTGGATTTAATCCACCAAACAACAAACAACAAGTGCACCATGACAATTACATCCCCCTCATGAAAACCTAATCATAGTGCTTTTGTTAGGCCACGGACCATAAGTGATGCTTTTATCTCACATCCAAAGACCTCTATGCACATAAGACTCTTTCAAGTCAGATGACGGGTAGGAAATGCAGTCCCATGGGGGACGGACCGCAACAACTACCTGTACATCTGGAAGACACATGTTGCACACACATTCTTCTGAGGGCGTCTACAACATCCATCCACCGCTGGGCGGCACGTTACAGCGAACCACACAGGAGGCTTCGACAACAAAAGCCCTGCCTCTGAAATCTGTTCCATATTGATCCACAGCCAAAGCATCATATTAAATAAGCATTCTAGATAACGACACAAAGAAGACGGCCTTCAGAGACTTGATTCTGGCAACGATGGTAAGCACTGCACTGCTGCAGCACATAAAGACCACACAGGGACTGAGAAATCCATACCAACCATTAATAGTCTAAGTCAGGCTTTCATAACAGTGATTTCGAATGCAGGAGCTGCTCGAAATCAGAACATTGTGTGTGCAGCAACATTTTTTATAGGCTCTTGTTGCCTGAAGAAAATTTACAGCTTTCTTTGAAGTCTTTGAACTCAGTGGTGAAAATTTGAGCAATGAATCAATGCAGGTTGAGCAGAGCATGTTAAAAATAATGACAACTACTTCAGCAACAAGCAAGACACAGAAAACAGAAATAAAGACTACATTTTTTAAATAATTATTTTCAGATTGAATTACTAATTCAAATGAAACTGAAATTATATTTAAATTAGTGCTGTCAAACGATTAATCGCGATTAATCACATCCAAAATAAAAGTTTTTGTTTACATAATATATGTGTGTATACTGTGTATATTTATTATGTATATATAAATACAAACACATGCATGTATATATTTAAGAAAAATATGTTATGTTTATATATTAAATATATTTATATATAATATAAAATATAAGAATATAAATATATAAATGTAAATACATGTAAATATTTTCAAAATATATACTGTATGTGTGTGTATTTATATATACACATAATAAATATACACAGTACACATACATATATAATGTAAACAAAAACTTTTATTTTGGATGCGATTAATTGCGATTAATCGTTTGACAGCACTAATTTAAATAGTACTTTAAAAATAATAATATAAAAAATATATTTAAAAAAAAATAATAAAAATGACAAAAGCACATAACAAAATTACTAAAATATTAAGCTAAAATTACAATGAAACCCAATTAAATAAAAAGCTGATCACACAAGAAAATAACATAACAAAATTACCAAACATCATAAAATTCCAAAAAAAATAAACCAAAATTACAACTACATTGTGATATAAAAAAAACATATAATAAAATAACAAAAAAAATCCCAAATGTAATAAAGTTCTAACAAAATTAAACTAAAATTAAAAAAGAAAAATGTAAAAATAAAACCTAACTCAAAATAATAAATACTAAAATAAAAATAAAAATAATAAAAACAATAATAGTTTATAAATAATAATAAAATTACACAGATTTTTAAAAGTTTCAAGTTGCAGCTGCTAAGGTGTTTCAGGTGGTTTTTAGGTTTCAAGAGTTCACCAAGGTCCCACTTTCAATGTTAGCATATGGGATTTTTCTACAAAACTCCTAAGTCTGATTTCTAAGAAAAAAAGCTCCTTTACAGTTTGAGCCATCATTCATGTTTGAAACAAAAATGGATGAGTTACACTCCTCACTTGGATTTAGTGATTTAATAAAACTGCATATTAAATCAAATCACATCATTTTAAAGCACAAGTATTAGTGGCATGCACTGTTTGCTAAGGTTCATTAAAATTTTAAATAAAACATTTATTTACAATATTCAGTGGTGCTTTAAAGAAAATTACAGAGACAAAACAAGAAGTGCAGATATATCCAGAAGGAGAGAAATGAAAGAGCATTGAAAACATGAGAATTATGAGCGGATCAGACCTCAAAGAGAAACACATGGGCTTTAAAGAGACTAGGGCGCATTCAAGCAGCTGCAATCATATGGATGCAAATTGGAACCTCATTTGAATATTCAAAGCCAATGGGAAGGATTTTGTATGTTTGTGTGTGTGTGTGTGTGTGTGTGTGTGTTTGCATGAGTGTGATTGTGTGTTTGAAGGTGATCTCATCCTCTTTCAGATCAATGTTCCACTTCTGACAACTTACGACAAGTTCAGTTTCTGTATAAGCATGAGGCTCTTCATTTGTCCGTGAAAAGATTCAGACTGTGATGGTGGTGAGTCAAAGAGCCAGTTGGTTAATCGTGCACTCTGAGATCATTCTGGGTTGGGCTCAGTTGTAGGCATCAGCACTTTTGTGTGCTCTACATATACACCCCATTGCTAAAAGTCACTCCACCTGCCAAACACAAAACTACAGAGAGAAATCGTGTTTTAACTGAGGTGTTGAATGGTTGCAAAGGTGGAAACCACCCTGTCTGGAAGTGCTACTGACAGAAATACAGCTGAATATGACTGAAGGGTGAAATACGTCATATCCCAGCTCAATATGCAGCGACAGCTATTAGTAATCCAGTTGTAGTTAAGGGCAGGACTATCTGTTAGTCCAGCTAATGGTGGATGAGTAGAGTGTTCAGGAAACCTGTTTGAAAACAGTCATTAATTGTAAAAAAAAACAAAATTGTACACTTCACCTCTAAAGTACTCACGAGACGAAGTAATTGCATGATCTATTGATGATCAAGACTGACAAACAAATATGTGAGTGAAAAGTAGATCACAATGTGCTTTTTGCCTATGATCATAAATGTTAACTACTTAATCACAAATTCAGCATTTTTTGGAGTGAAATCAACTGTTCTGTCATGCACTGGCAGTCCATGCTGCATAGTAATATGTGTACATAATACGTGATACAGTATAGTAAAGTAGGCGTCATTGGGAATGCCCCACATAGCATAATGAGATCACATTAAACAGTTTGTTTCCTGGTGTCTGCATAAAATTTCATTTGTTTTCCTTCCTTTAAGTTCTGTCACTGTGCGTTTAAATGTTTGGGGTCAGTTAGATTTTTTTAATAATTCTCTAACTTTTAAAAATCTAGAGAATTGGGGATGTTTTAGAAAAACATAAGTTTTAAATAATACTTTCGGTCATGAAAGATACAATAAATTGATCAAAAGTGACAGGAAAGACATTTATAATGTTAGAAAAGGTTTCAAATAAATGATGTTCCTTTGAACTTTATATTCATCAAAGAATCCTAAAAGAATTTGAATGATTTCTGCAAAAATATTAAGCAGCACAACAACTTTTTGCAACGATAATAATAATATATGTTTCTTGAGCAGCAAATCAGCATATTAGAGTGATTTCTGAGGGATCATGTGACACTGAAGACTGGAGTAATGATGCTGAAAATTCAGCTTTGCATCACAGGAATAAATTACATTTTAAAATATATTCAGACAGAAAACATTTATTTTAAATTGTAAAAATATTTCACAATATTACTGTTTTTACTGTATTTTTGATTAAATAAATGCAGCCTTGGTGAGAAGAAGAGACTTCTTTCAGAAACACTGAAAAAATCTGACTACACAATTAATCAATTCCAGAGAATTAAGTATTCCAGAGAGCTGTGTACAATACAGTAAAATTATATATATATAACATATAATAATATATATAACACGAGGGGGTGTTAACATTTCTGCAGTCAAATTTTAAAAACAGTCAACTATGAAATATTATGATATGACATACTACACTTGCGAACAAACAAACACCATCAGTAACAACTCAACAACTAGAAAATCAGCCTGTGATTCACATAACTTCTTTCAGCAACTAGTTCGGGCAGAACCACAACATGAGCATAAGAGTATGTCATTAGATCAGTCGGTTGTCTCACATGTGGTCACTGGACTCACGCCCATCAGCAGTGTCACTCACGTTTGTCACGTTTGCTGCCGATCCTGTGAGCAGCTGATTATGGGAGGTATGGAGCCAGAGTCCAGCACTGTTGTTTTGGTATCCTGATAGTGACCCATAAACCTGACAGAGGTGGGGCTCTCAACAGCTGCTTCTGACACAGGCAACACATGTGCTGATGGCAAGCTATGCTCAACATGATGGTGCCACTGAGGCACAACTGAACATCAACAACAATTACATACATGTACATGCATGGGTAGTATCAATATTGGGTTATGTAGGTGGGTACAGTGCTTGGTGCTTTTACCTAAAACTACCTAAAATACCTTAAATATCTTATTTAGTATTTATACATTGTATTACACACATATATATATATATATATATATATATATATATATATATATATATATATATATATATATATATATATATATATACACACAAAAATATATATCAAAAATACAAATCATACAAAAATATCTGACAGGTCCAAATTGAAATGTATTAAAATACATTGATAAAACAATGTTTAATGTTAACTATAAATTACATTTAAGACACATACATATACATTTAAGATAGCTAAAAATGACGTTAACCCAAAATTATGCACAGACATTTTATACTTCATTCGAACTCTAAAAGTGTAAAAGTAGTAATGATCATGATGCCTGCCTTAGCAAGCAGTATAATAAAAAATTTATAAAAGTAATCCACTGTTGGTGTCATCTGTCAATATGGGTTTGTGGGTTATGGGGTCATTGACAATCATAGAAATGTCTTTAATTTTTTTTTTTTTTGGACACAAAATACATTAAAAATACATCACATATTCAGCAGAATAACATTTGCTTAAAGTGAGGAAGTGAACGGGAAGTTAAATATAACCTTGCTCCAACATAGTGGAGAAAAGTTAATTTATATCTATTCATTAACCTGACTGATTATAAAGACTTGCATTAAATCAAGGTTTTGTTTAGGTCTTGTTTTTAATGAACCGACTATTCCTGGTCTCAAGAGGTTATCATCAGTGTGTTTGAGTGAGTGAGTGTGAGTGTGAGTGAGTGAGTGAGTGAGTGAGTGAGTGAGTGAGTGAGTGAGTGAGTGAGTGTGTTTGTTGTGCGTGGGGATGTGACACAGACGGAAGCTGGTTTCTAGGTAGCTCACTTCAATAATCTCCTTCAGCACAAAGCAACAATAAACTTCTTCAAGTGACACTGCAGGCAAGTCAACTCAAACTTCACTGGCAGATTTTTGCCTGGAGTGACGGCTTATAGATAGACAGTCTCAAAGAGCTTAGATCATCTAAACCTACAGCTAAAACACAAATGATTAAACAATATATGACTGCAATGACAGCTGCTCAGTGCAGAAATCAATATTCTTGCATAAAAAAGAAGACAGCTACAAATAAGCCTATTGATACGGTAAAGCCAGCTGATCAATATTTACAAAAGTTGGCAGTCTAAAGTCTAACAGATCTATTCTTGTCCTTTTAAAGATAAATCTTCAAGGAAGTTCACTGCAAACCAAACCAAACCACACAAAGGCTTTCTGTGTGAAAATCACCACCTTGAAAATGGTGAGCAAATGCTCGCGTGCTGCCGCTCAAAATGGTCAGTGTGAAGTCCAAGTCCCTTAAGGTCTTGTTAGTACTGGCCAACCAGTCCAACAGACACAACGCAACGGGCCCAAGTCCCTAATAAATTAAATAATAATCCTGTCATCACTCTTCCCTGAAGGGCTGGATTTTCAGAAGTTTGGGATCCTAATGGTTTTCAACAGATGTATCCAGAGCTCATGCTCATGCAAACAGAGGACTGTCATCAAACTTTGCAAAATATTGATCATCTCTCAAATATTATGCCCTATAAAATGTGATTAAGTGAGAAGCAGCTGCAGTAATAGCTGAAAATGCAAAATACAACAATGCTGCCAGTATAACACTCCTCTCATAAAGTGTGTTTAACTACACCACAAAATTATACATTATTGAAAACAAAGATCACAACAAGCTGTTATGATGACAGTAGTCATAATGTTATGATAAAACATCATGAAATCCAACTGATATATTGCTCCCAAGTCCCCATGCAAAAAATGTAGTGTGGTAAAACCACAGTACTTACATAGCTAGTACGTTCAAAAAAGGTAATGGGCTTGGTGTCATGCGTTTGAGAATATCCTAATAAGATTTCAGGCTTGTTTTAGAGATGCTGTACTAGAAATCTTACCTGTAACATTAAATGTTTAGTCCTGATCTGCTCATCAGTATGAGTTTAAAGGGAAGCCAGTCTGATTACAGTCTATCATGCATCAGTTCTAAGTTATCCTTATCAGAGCAGGTAAAGCCGGTAACTGCATCGCTCAATTTCGACGCTCAAAAATACAGCTGTCAGTAATGAAATAATTCCACTGACGAAATTAAAACGGAAAAGTTGTCGAGTTGGAATGATAAACCAGTAGTCCAATGCTGAGCCATTCAGACCGGGTGACTTTTCAGTGCAGTTTTTCGCTCTGCCCTCAACACACTCCAGCGGACCGATCCAAACACACGCACAGGGTAAGCCTTGAAGGCTCGGCTTATGAATATTAATTACGTAACATGACGTACGTCGGGTTCGTTGAACTGATTGGCTGAAAGGCGGCCGTTGTAGGTGGGCTCTAGTCAGAGGGGTGGATGTGGAATCCTACCGTAATTATGAATATTTAATAAGATTACGTAACAGGACGCTCTGTGAGAGTTACCACGCAACAACTGAATAATAAAATGAATGTTAAGGCCTATCAGTTAAGCTTTCGCTATAGAAAATTTACCTGCGGATATTTAAACTTAAAGTTTCTTTTTATTTCTTTAAATCCATCTCCAGTTCTCGTCTCTGACCGACTGCACTGAAGTAAATGTGTTTAGCTTGAATTAAATTGCATTGCACTAAAAGAATTAACTTCACTTTCTTTTAACTCTTCAAATTGCTGTTATTAAAATTTATAATAAAAAAAAGATAATTAGCCTATTAAAATTCAATACTACGATTTTGGATTTGTGGCAGGTTTTTATTAAATATTAAACTTCTGAAACACAGTTTCTTCATATTCAGCTGTTAATATTGCGGTTATTTAATCATTTATATTTAATAATAAATAAATATTATAAAAATAAAAGAATAAAAAATAAAATGTTGTAATTATAGATATCTATAAGTACTTTTTCACACCCAGTCTGTTATTAAATTTCTCCAACACAGCTGTTGTGCTTTCAATTGAATATGTGTTTGAATTACTCATGACTCTTGAGGTTTCAAAGATGTCTAAAAGAAAGTAGAACAGCAGCCTCATGGTAATCTAGGTGCTGAAAACTGAGACTGTGTTTCGGCTACCTTCAGTTTCCCTGAGGGACAAAGCTGTGCCTTCATTTGCAAACCAATTGGCTTTAAAACAGGATTTCTATTCACATGTAAAGGATTTCATCTACATGAAACAACAGTTTGATCTTTTAAGCAGCCCACGGCTCATATTACACTGAAAAAATGGCAATAAAAAGGTAAATACAATCATGTTACATATAGAAGAAAAAATATATATGTATATATATTAGTTTTTTCTATATTTTTTATTTTTGTTAAAAGTCCATTGACTACAAGCACCATTTGTTAAAAAGGCCCTTGTTACATAATTGAGAAAACAGCCACAGCTCAACACGTCTGCTGTTTGTGTTCCTGAACTGTGATTTTCACAAGCAAGTGACAAATGCAAAGCATCGCCACATTAGAAAACAAATGAGTACAAGTAAACACTTTCAATGCAATATAATTCTTTTTAGGCATTTAGGAAGACCCTGCTAGCAGTGATCATTAATTAACATTTCATAAAAGGCTTTGTGAGCAGGTTTTCTGCCTTTAATCCATTAATTAGATGGTTTGATCTTAACCAGCTCCTTTATTATACTCGACTCCCCCCATATAATTAGACATGAAGTGAGGCAGGATTACAGATGACTCTGGTTCTAATGGTCAGTCTGGTTAGCCAGAGCTTTTGCGGAGCCGCTGTATACAGGAGAGCCCATCATCTGGGATTTACATCATGCTGCAGTTTAATTTGAGAGCGAGGATTTCAATGAAGGGAAGTTCAGCTGGAGATCAGAACAAAGTGCATCTCCTGCCCTTCCTGGAATTCTCCCCAAGAACATTCTCACAACGAGTCCCGCTGAAGGAGAGAGAGACTTAGAGAAACCCTGCTGGGACCAGACCCCTCTGCCTCTTCATCAATCACTCCATAGGACGGGACAACAGTCTCCTCCTAATGAGACTGACAATACTCCACCGGTGTCTGCGGTGTCATGGTTCCTGCTTTGTGCTTATCCAATTAACCATTACCAGAGGCTCCAATCAACATGACAATTTACTGCTTGAATTTCTGAAACTAATGTGACACTAATGCAACATATACAGTAGTCTTATAGACTGCAAAAAACCTAAACATTTTTTTAACCCGCATCTGTAAGCGCTGAGAAAATCTATATGCAAATTTCCTTCTAAAAATGAACAAATTATAGCATATGCATTTTAATTGCATATTCTCTTGTGTGAAAAATGTCAAAAAAATATTGATGAGTCATCCGGCGCTAAGTGAATTATTCCAGTTTCTGTCGAATCATTCCGTATCATTGATATACTATTATAGTTTTCATTATTATTTTGAATTTTCATATTTTTAATTGTCAATTTAATTTCAGTTAAAATTTTGGTATTTTTGTCATTTTCATTAGTATTTGTTTTTAATGTTTATATCATTTTTATGAACTTAATTTCAGTTTTAGTAATTCATATATTTTATAAAATTTTATACATTTAAAGTTACAAAAATGTTTTTCAGGATTTTTTTTATGAAATAAATGTATTATTTTATTCGAAAAGGATGTAATTCATCCCTCTAAAAGGATTATTTACACAACTTGACAGCTCAAATAAAACTTTTTGCATCGAAAAAATTAAAATAAGCATTTTATCAAAAATAAGAGCAGATTTTTGCAAAAATTCCTCTGAAAATCAATTCCTCATTCACTTCCATGTAAGTGAATTACTTCAAACATTTGTTTGCTAGAAAAAAATGTATGCAAGTCAATATCATTTTATATTGAACCCAGTAAATTCCTTTAAAGAACTAGTAAAAACAGTTGTTCTTAACCAATGTTGAAAATAATAATAATAATAATGAAGAATTATAAGTATACAAAATATTATCCAGATACACACAGTACACTAATTTAAAGTGGTATCTAGCAAATCTCAACTGCTAGATTGTCTATATCATTGCAAAATGTAAACTATATTATCACTCCGGGATTCACAATACACGTCGTTTCAAAGCAGCTTTACCAAAAATCATGATTTTAACGTTTACAATACCTTAATATCTTCATGCCTTATTGTATTAAGTACGTTATAGTTGGGCGATAATGTAGTTTACATTTTATGATGATATAAAAATGAATTTATTTCCAAAATGGTAGCTACAGCGTCAACGTTTACACCGTTATATCTGTGTCAGCACATTAAAATGGGGTCGAAGGTATTTTAACATTGAAATTATTAAAAAAAATTTTTTTAAAAAAACCTCCTCTGTTTAAGAATAGATTCAGTACCTGTTAAGTAGATTACTGAACTCTTATCTGCTGTGCTGTGACCACACAGATAAACCCAGCGTTCTCCCCACTGAGAGCGTGAAGCTGTGGATTAGTGTAGAGGAGCATTTAGAGTTTGGATCTGAGGGTTTTTTCCCCGGATTACTCCTGGAGAGGTTTTAGAAAAGAAAGATGGAGAGAGGAGCGAGCCAACTGGCGTGAAACTAAAAGAGCAGCATTAAATATGTCAGAATCAGCTGTTACCCCAAGATCTCCCTCCTACGATGCCTGGCCGCTGCGGAGCTATTGTCTTAGACTCCGTAAATCTCCTGCGTTCCTATGAAAACTCAGACATCAAAGAGGTGTGAGCGCGTTTGTTCAAATCTGCTAAAAAAATGCAGCACGAAAACACAACTTTATATATAGTCTGTTCTTAGGACTTGGTGTACCAGTATATGAATAATTAAAGTCCTTTACACATCATTATGGTTTGGGATTTAGATGTTATAATAAGCAGTTCGGCTCGCAGGCCTTGAAACATGGTTTGTTTCAACCCATGCCAATGCTTAAGGAGTACCACTGAAAATCCCTCTCAGTCCATTTCTTTCAGTGAATGGATGGACACCAAGTCGTCAATCTGTGGTAGAGTTGATATCCTCCTTTAAGCACTGCTGTGTTTTATGTTGGGATTCTTGAATGGGCAGCTGTTGGGTTTAAGGTCACTCCCTTTGGGCAGCATTTGTGGTCTTGGCTAATGACAAACACCTGTGAGAATCGGGAGGGGGTTGGAGAGCGTTTATGTCACGATTTGTTAAACAGATGGCAAACATCTCCCTTCGGCTGTCCCAGTCACCACAGCTCATGCCAGATTCTCTGTCCCACCTTAAATGAACCTCATCTCCTCTTATGATGTACAAAATCATTGATGTTTTGTACTTGTATAGCGCTTTTCACACTCTCAGAAAAAAAAGGTACAAAAGCTGTCACTGGTGTGTATCCTTTCAAAAGTTACTAAATTGCATTATTGAGGTACTACAATGTACAAATGTACTAAATATGGACCTTTAAAGGTACTAATATGCACAGTCTAGAGATAAATACGGCACAAATGTGCACCTTTTGAAAAGGTACCATAACTTTTGTACCTTTTTTTCTGAGGTTCCACAATATACTTTTAAAGCAGCTTTACAGACAATCATGATATTAATGTTTATAATATCTTAATATCTTCATTCCGCATTTAGCAGATTAGAGCTGGGTGATAATATAGTTTACGGTTTTACAATTATACAAAAATGTATTTCCAAGATGGTACCTGCCTCAGCGTTTATACTGTTATATCTGTATATATCTTTTCACATGGGAGAAAAAAGTGCTATGTTTAAGTATAGATTTTTGCATTTTAAATAGTTTTGTGTAAAAATGTCTTTTGTTTTAAATGCCATTTGACAGAGTGATCAACTAATAAGCAAATAATTAGAGTCAAATTGTACCTTAGCTTGTTAAGGAGAGGAGCATTATTACTTTTCTAAGCAATCTTAGAAATATTGCCCCCTGGTGGATGAAAATGCATAGAAACACCCTGGCAACCACCTGCAAATCCTTAGCATCTTATCCAGAGCTGACATGCAAAAACAACTTATTTTTACAATTCTGTTCATATCCTGCATAACTGTTAAATAAACTTTGCATTACAACAGATCAATAAGATCTATTAAATTTGTGGACTTATTCCCTGTCCTGTGTCTATATACAACTACAGAGCAAAAAGTCTGTTGTTTATCTACTCAATGAGAGAAAAGTTTCAGAGAGTGTGGTGTTGCAGATGTACATGGCCTCAATAGGACGCCACTCCACACAGGATGACAGACAAGCGTACGGTCATGTGAACATCCCTGGGCAAAGCTTCCTTTACTTCCTCTTAAAGTCATGAATCACTTGATGAACTGCCTGTCCTGCAACAAAACATAAACATACATTCATCCAAGCCCATAAATGACTAGCATGAGTGTCCACATCCTATAGAGCAGTGATTCTCAAATGTCATGATCCAAAAATGAGTCAGGTCTGTTCTGATAGGTTGCAGACAGTGAGGAAAAATATATCATCTAAATGTCTATAAAATGCACATGATTATATAAATGCAAATAATTATTATAAAATATTTAACCATTTAAATTATAAAAATAAGTAATATTATTATAATGTATAATTCATTATAAAATATAAAACATAAAAGATAAAAAAACAAATTGTGTGTGTGTGTAGATAGATAGATAGATAGATAGATAGATAGATATAATAGAAATTATAAACAACAAAATAATAATTT
>JAFVLL020011317.1:0-30587 GCA_021397915.2 Tor tambroides
GGTTTAGACAACCTCCCGAGTTGCAGCCGGCCTGCCCTGTTCCCGCTAAGCCTGGCCCTGAAGAATTATTTTAATAATCTTGTGGTGTGTTTCCTGGGAGAGAGAATTTTATTGATGATCTGATAATAAAGTGTATTTTTGTATTGATACCCACGTCTCACTATCTTATTTCTTTGCCCTCAATTGGTAAAACGTACCTGTGTCCTTATTGGGAGTATTTCCCTGGCGCTCCACCAGGGTGGCGTAGTCGGGTTAAACTAATTGTGATTTAGGGTCTTTTAGAGCTATGAGAGTGCCACACATGCAAGGGAGCTAGAAGATACCTTTTTTTCCAAGTTTTCAGGGTTTTCAGGATGTGTTTATAGTGACTATGAATAGATAAACAAAATATGTGACAGGGCCAATCAAAACACAATATGCAAATAAATACAAAATAGAAGACACTAAATATGTCAATGCCATTATTACTGTTGGTTGCATTCTACACATTCTATCAAAAGTACAGTAAGTCTGCTTTAGCATTTCTTAAAATAAGGATTATCTGATACATACTGATTAATATTAAAAAAAAGTATAAAATGACATATAATATATATTTAATATAGTTTATTTGTAAATGTACACCGAAAAACAATAATTGGTATTGAAGCAATTTTCACTTAGAAATAGCTTGTAAATGTCACAATAAATTACACAGAAACAGCAAGTAACACATTGCATTAAATATGCAATTTTGAAGTAGAAAGACTGAAATAGAATTTTCTTGTAAAATGTACTGCAAATATATTTGTTTTGTTTGCAATTTGTCAACATATGTAAAGTTCAAGTTCACTGAGATAAGTCAAGATTAGTCAATCATAATGTGATACTTTTTATTAATATCCATAATGAATTCTTAATGAAGTCTTACCAGTAAAATCTCTCCTTGTATTTAATTACCATTATTGCATATTACCATTATTGCATGTAATGTGGGCATATGGTTAAATATAGGTGAGGCAGAAGAAACCAGTATCATTTAGTATGCAAATAAATAGCAACAGGAACAGGAATATGTTGCAATGACCTCATTGTCAGTTACATTTCCCAAGTTGGGAGACTTTTATCTTAAGAAGTAATCTTTTAAATCTTTTAATCATCTGTCTGTCTAACTATCTGGCTTACAAAAACAAAAATAGAACATTTTGGACAAAGCTACTATAATAAATAATAAAAAAAGTATTATCTAGCCTTATGGTTAGTTCAACTCGTTTAGCAAAGGTCCAGTTTTTTGTTTGTCATAAATATAAAAAAACAACCTATAGAAAAAATAAAAAATGCACTTCATACAAAGAAGACAGATTACTAAAGAAATGATAGGCCATTCGTTAGAAATAGAAGTAAAATTACTGCATTTGCCATTTAACAAAGGGCAGTTTGCCTACACGGTGAAGAAAGAGAAAAGGCAGCATTAAACCAGCCAAACCAAAACAAGCATAACTAATACATGAGATGACCTCTGAAACGTCTGATGAACTCAAAGAAAAGAGAAGTGAAACAATATATGGAACGTATATAACAACCATGGTCACAGTAATGATTCGAATGATGATAAACGCTCTTTGCTTCATGTGGTTTTCCTCCTCTCTCTCTCTCCCTCTCTCTCCTGGTCCTGACCGCTTCAGAGCTCTGAGAACAGCCACAAGACAAAACAACTGAATGGAGAGGAAGACGATGAGCTGCGTCAATACGAAACCTATAGAAATATACTTTACATGGGTCGTCGTAACTGTAGTAGCCAGACCATAGCCGGACAAACTTGCCACCCAGACAATAACAGAGCAGATCACTCTATATCTGAGAGGTTTGAGCTTCAGAAAGGTTACAGGATGAACCACATATTATTGAATATAAAAACCAATGTTTAAATCCAGGGCCTGTAGTTTCATTTGAGTAACTAGAAGAGTTTGATCCAATAGTGGTGATCTCAATGGAGATGTTCATCTCTTTTCACTGTATACATAAAAAAGTGGGATACAAATATAACTCATGTTAGAAGTCTGCTAGAAACTTAAAACCATTCATACACTTTTGCTGTGCAACAATCTTGGCAACTTTATCTCAAAATAAATTCAAGTTGCACATGAATAAAAGGAAAAAAGCCTTTATTAGAATGCTATCACAATTCAAGTGTAGGTTAACCCAATGCAAACCTAAATATGGCAATGGATTATTGCATAACATTATGACAATAAAATACAATGTAAACTCTTTTGTGAATAAAAAAAGGAAAAAAACAAACAAACAAACAATAAAAAGCAACAATAATCAGTACATTACCTTGTTACTGTGGTCTATAATGCTTCATGTGATAAAAAAAAAAACGAAATAAAATACAATAAAATACATTAAAATAATAAATAAATATGAAGGAGTTATTCACTAGCTGGCTTTTCAGTTAATGTGTCACATAAAGACATAACTTGCACAACTTTACCTGGGTTGACTCTGAAACTCTGATATGTAAATGTGTTACATGACATCATATTTGGACAGACTGTGTTCTCTTATTTACAAAAAAAAAAAAAAAAAAAAAAAAATCTCAATAAGTATTTTCATCTTTACAAACACTAATGGCATAGATTTGATTTCTTGGGATCCCAGCAAAATTAATAATATAAATGTGCACCATAAGTCACTTATGTCTAATGCATGTAAATATTTCCTTCATTGTCAGCTGTGAAAACAATAGGAGCGCTGTCATAAGAATCACTGCGCACCCCAAAATAACAACCACCTGCTTTCCATCATTTCCACCATCAATCTGTACAAACTGACTCATTCAAAATACTGAAAACAGATACTCAGAACACATGGGTTTACATCAAAAACAACATAAATCAACTACTAAGCTACTAAATCAACTTAGATATGAATCAATTTGGACATGTTTTTTTATGTCTACTGCAGCTTTAAAACAAATAAGCCTTTAAAACATTATTAATGTCACAAACAACAGTTTCAATGAGCAACTAGTGCAGATGTTTACTTATGAAACCCTCTGCAGTCGTCAGGTATGTAACGTAAAAACGTAATATTTAATTTAAAGGAAATAGTTTAATTTAGCTCAAAGGGAATCATTTATGATTTTATAGGGAATTTGAACAGAATCGCTGTTTCACGGCTGATCACTGAAGGAGCCGTATAGCAATCAACTCTGCACTGGATATTAAAATCCAAAATATAGTGAAAACACTATTTAATAGCACAGTAACAAGATCGACAGATTAAGACATTAACTTGTGAGCACAAAACACAAGATACTTCTCTTTTCAATATAAACAAGATTTTATTTATATAAACCTAAGACATAAACTAAACTAACACATGAACACAAGCATTCACACATTCACACACTGCAGGAAAGAGAGAAAGTAAGGAAAGGATGAGTTAAGAGTAAGAAGTGTGAAATCCCAAGTTTACAGCAATATGTGCAATTGCATAGACCTGAACAACCTTCAATCACTTATTTAACCCTCGCATTGAGTTTCTCAATGAGGCTAAAATTCATATTAAATGCACCAATCCAGCTAAAAGTCTGGAGTTGTTTTACTTGCTTGCGTTGCTAAGGGATTCCCTTTTGTCGTCGTCTTTGCAGAAAGGGGTTTTCCCAGGTTGCGGATTGGTTGGAAGTTCAGTAGTCATTGAAGGGACATCTTGGGTAGCCAATGGCTCTTGGCTGAAGTTGCGGAGTTGTGGGCTGGTTGAAGTTTAGACGGGCGCTCGAGGTCGGACTCGGAGACACGGCGTTGGCAAACTTAACTTAGCACACGAAACTCAACGGAAAGAAAAGAAACTAAAATAAAAGAATAAAAATAAAAGGATGTAACGAGACTAGGTGGGTTTTCTTCTCATTGTGGTGGCAACTGGCACGTGGGCCAGAGCACATGGCGTCAAAACGAGGTGGCAAAAGAAGAAAAGGAGAAAGGGACTAAGAGGTTGTAAGAGAGCATTTTTAAGAAGACTGTAAGAGAGAGTTTGATGGTGTCCTGAGTTTTTAAACTCGGCTTTCAGACCGTCCCATCTAGACGTCTTGACCAATTAGATACTGTCTTTGCTTGGGGTGTTGCTCTGTACCTCCACCCATCAATAAATCCTGTATCAGTCACATGGTCCAAATTTTACAGGCTCTTGCAAAGTATACTTTTGGACATGATTTCTCTAACAAGAGTATGATACATTTGACAAAGAATTGATTGGAAGAAACATTTAAATCATGAATTGTCAAACTCATACATACCAAACAAGCATATGAATCCTTCAGCTATTCAATAATGATTAAAAAGACATACCTAATATTTGATTAAAACATGATAGTTAATTGTGTGGGTTACATACATGATATGGGTTATTTCTATGCAGAGAAATAATTCATAAGTCCCTTTAAGATGATTTTTGTAGCATATGGAGAGATTGTCTCTGTGTAGTTCTATGGAGAATAAGAGGCATGTTCTGTGACGACCAGAGAAAGGTTAAAAGGTCTCCTAAAGAATTTTCAGTCTCAGTCTTTGTCTTGTGGGGGTAGAGACCCGCCCAAGAGAGTCTGTAGCTCGTGATTTTCTATCACAGGTTTACATGTGACGGCCATTTCTTTGACCATTAGTCTTGATTATTTGCCCCAAATTTGACGATCTCCTTCCTGTGTTGGACTTATTAATAAGTGTTCTTTTGTCTCAATGTTGCAAGCTGTTTTGTGAAAGAGTCGGTTAGTTTGCTTGCTTCAAACTAGTTGAGCTTGGAATCTGATTTACGACATCCTGTTTCCTTGGGCCTCTCTGAATTCCAGCTCCTCAGGTTTCAATGTTCTGATGCATCTTAAATTTTGTCTGATTCGGTCTCTGATATCCTACAGGTATTATCATGTGTTTGAATGACACAAACACAGAAATGTGTTTAACCACCATATGCTGTTTTTATATAATAAAATGCTTAATATTGTATTATTTACATATTATAAATAGTTACGTTTTGAATATTTTTGTGTCCCTAATCACATTCCCAAACACAACTTTTGCAAAATTGGCAATTAGTCACAGGATGGTGGCACCAAAGCTGCATTCTATCCTTAAACCAAACACTAACAGTAGCATCTTAATCTCTTCATAAATCAATTTAAAATGATGAATTCTGGCCCTAATAGTAGTTTTGCTATATGTTACATAAAAACACACAGTGCTTAAGAGCAGATCTTGCAAACAATTGACATCTCTATTACCAGAAGATAGTAGATAAAAAAAAAAGTTCAGTATTATTAATAATGATCTCAACACATGACAAAATAAGTGAAAAATATTATGTAAAGGATAAATTTCACAAAGGTCATTCAGGATCATCTGAGTAACAAAAAAGCAACAAGACTAGTTGTCAAATACGTCCCATCACACCCCAAATAACCATCTGCTTTTCAAAAATTACAAACAAACTCATTAAAAATATTGAAAAGAGATACTCTTTTGTCACTCTGAAGTCTGGATTAGATCAAAAACAACATCAACCTCATGACAGTCAAGCTAAAACAACAGACGTATATGATTATCATTGCAGCACATTGCACCATTACAAATAATTTCTTAGAACTGAGGCAGGAAATAATTTTATTTGGACAGTTTCTACAGCACTGCATGAAGAAGACAAGTATATGATCTCATTATTTTCTTTCCTTATTTTTACACTAATTTTAGGGTTGACTGCATTCATCAAGATCAACCTTCAGCCCTGTTACTCAAGTTGTTGCATGAAAAAATAAATGAAAAAAAAGTAGGATCTCATTGCACAGTCAAACTTTTGAAAACAAAATGCAAACAACTTTTTAAGGTAGCAACAAAATGAGCACTGTGAAATATATCAATATACAAAGACCCTCTGGTCCTCAGATCTATAGGTGTTTTAATTTGTAAATAACATCAGAAACATAAGCAAAATTGTAAATAAATAAATAAATAAATTTGGCTTTACAGTATAGAAAGAGAAGAGGCTGCACCAAACAGGCCAAAATATAACAGACACAAATAATAGATACGAGTGTGTCAGCATTTTCTATTGAATGTAAGTACGCTAATTAAAATTATATAGGGGGCATATAAAAAAAGGCATTGTCGAAGTATCCAAATGAGATAAAACACTTTTCTCTTCATGAGGTTTTCCATTGCTCTCTCTCCTGGTCCTGAATTGTCCATATAATCTATTTCAAGTAATATCAGTTAAACACACACACACACACACACACACACATATATATATATATATATATATATATACACACACACACACACAGACAGTAGTCAACATTTGAAGTGGATCAAAAAAGTTCATCAAAGTTGTCCTAAGACAAGAACGGGTATTGTTTTGGTTTTAGGACAACTTTGATGAAAGGTTTTGATCCACTTCAAATATTGACTACTGTATATATATATATTAGGGCTGTCAGTCAATTAAAATTTTTAATCTAATAAATTACATGATGTTTCGATTAATTAATCTAATTAATCGCTATTAATCGCAAAATCAATTTGACTGTGAAAATACCCACAACAGATTTTTGAAAGCTATTTTTATGTTAAATTAGAAAGTATCAAGTAGACATTACAAATTGTAGCTTTAGAAATATTTTATTTGATTCAACAAAAAATTTATTACACATAAACATTTAGGCTACAACGGCCTAACATAAACTATGGAACATAAAAGAAGATAATTTGAGAAACATCTCAGTATTGTTTGTTCATAAGATGAAAGTCATTGGTAACCAAAACAGCTTTGTTACCAACAGTCTTCAAAACACCTTTTATGTTCCTCAAAAGAAAGGTTTGAAACGACATGAGGGTGAGTAAATGATGACAGAATTTAATTTTTCGGAGTGTCTATTTACACTAAGTGCAAATAGCCCACCTTGTTGGCAGAGGCTATTTACACTAACTCCGCCCACCAACGTCTGATTGGGATAGTCAACACTGAAAAAAGATGCTAGCGAAATGTCAGGTTCAGTGGCGTAGATGATAAGGCGCGTGCATTTTGACGCGATTGACCCAAGTTCGAACCCGCGTTTTGCCGAACTTTTTTTCTCCCTTTTCAAATCTCATATCGCGTCGGAAAGGCATTTATTTTCAATAAAAATGAAGGAAATAATCAAAAAGTTGAAAATAAGGTATTGGGTAGGGTTAGGGTAGGTGTAGGGAGGGCTTTATCTCATATCGCATCGGAAAGGCATTTATTTTCAATAAAAATGAAGGAAATAATCAAAAAGTTGAAAATAAGGTATCGGGTAGGGTTAGGGTAGGTGTAGGGAGGGCTTTATTGTCTTAATAAGGTGGCATCCATTTAATAATTTGAATTAAAATGATAATTTACACTCAATACATTATTATTGCGTACTGTTTTATAACGTACTACAATACTGAGGTGCAGATAATTGCTACTATTTGCAATAAGTAGTATAAATAGAAAATCTTGCTGTTTTAACAGTGTAAATAGAATCTAGCTATTTGCACTTAGTGTAAATAGCATCTAATTGAATGGGTCTTTGAATAATTGGTTCACACGATTCGTTCAAAACGCGGATTCATTCAGAAACTAAACACCACTGTGTTGCTCGGAGACGCACAACAATTCTGCTATGGCTTTAAAGGTAATTATGTTCTCTGCAAAACTGAGCAAAAACACATATTGTGTTTAAAATATAACACAATATCAACTTCTTACTGAACTGTTGTATAAAATCACATTTAAACTCGTGATATTCGGGACATTATATTGATATTGCTCTCGCTGCTCCTGTGTTATCGCTTATCATATGCTATAAATATGAGGCAAAAACACATACAGCGGATTTTAGGGCATAACTGCATTTATGGAGTTGTTGCCCTGCATCATATTTGTCAACAGTCAACTGCATGAAATGTAAGATGATGTACAGGTTTGGGGGCGGGGCCAGTGCGTTAACTGCGTTAAAATATTTTAATCGCGTTATTTTTTTTATAAATAATTAATTAAGTTAACGTGTTAAACTGACAGCCCTAATATATATATATAGGTGTTTTACTTTTAATGCAACTTCCACCTTTCTTTGAATAGATTCATACAGCTTTTGAACAGTGTCCAACGGAAGTGAACAACGGAATGAACAAGCTTTTCACTCTTCTCTCCAAAACTGTCCACTGTGGTTTTATAATATTTCAAATCACTATTGTTCCTCACAGCCAAATAAAAGATAATCGTTTGCTTTTCCATTGTTGTGTACATACATTATTAACCTCTATTGTAATGAGTGTGCACATCATTTTGTCCAAACCCATTATACATTTATCGGTGAATGGTACAAAACAAATGATAGACACTTGATGATGATTAAAGTAGAATTACTCACATATGATGAAGGGCTGTTTCCCATCCCAGTAAAGAAAGAGAAGTGGCTGCACCAAACCACTCAATGTAAAAGAAACAAAGCTAATGAATAAGAATATATCAGAAACAGTTATCGAACTGTAAAGAACTGCTAAAATTACACGGCGAACATACATGATAAGCATGGTCACAGTAGTTATTAGAATGATGTAAAATTTTCTTCTCTTCATGTGGTTTTCTTCCCCTCTATCTCTCCTTAATCTCTCTCCTGGTCCTGACTGCTTAAGAGCTCTGAGAACAGCCAAACAGCAGAACAACTGAATGGAGAGGAAGAGGAAGAACTGTGCAAACAAAAAAACAAAGTAGAACTTGGACTGGAACATAAAGAAAATTAAAATAATACCACTAGAGCCAAAAGTTGCCACCCAGGTAATAACAGAGCAGATCATTCTATATCTGAGAGGTTTGTACTTCAGAAAGGTTACAGGATGAACCACTGCCAGGTAACGCTCAACACAGATCAGACACTGAAACAGAGGACGACCAGTGGTGGCGAGTCCATCTAAAACACTCACCACTATCCAGAGAATTTTATGTTTAGAAATGAAAAAAAGAAAGACAGGTTCCATACATATTAAGATCTCACAGATAGAGAGATTGAGACTGAAGAACTCTGCCGCAAGTCCAATCCCTTTTCCTCTTACTATAAGCCATATCACATAGGAGTTGATAGGAAAGCCCAACAGCACACTGAGAAAGTATAGTAAATCATTTTCCACAGTTCTGTTGTGAAATGAGTAAGCAGAAAAGTTTGACCCATCAGTGGTGAAGATCTCACTGGAGATGTTCATCTCTTCAGTGTATGCAGTCAGAAAACACAACTGTGATCTATGAAAGAGATACAAATGTTCGTAAACCAGAACATTCTGACTGTACAGCGTATACTTGATCAACCCCCCCCCCCCAAAAAAAAGCCAGTAAATGAACCAGTATTACCAGTTCATGTCAAAAATCCTATTCTAAATAGCAGAGATTATACATTTATAGTCCATCAAACATTGCCCGAATAAGCTCTTTCCCTTTTGTGTCTATAAAGATGGTATGATTCATGCAATTTTGATTTCAAAATTAGCAGAGAGTGTTATATCTATAGTCACTTACAGCTGGACTGTCTGCCTTTCAAGTTGTTGTGATAATGGGATGAATCTCACTTTTTAATACCTGGGATGAAACCCTTATATGCAAATACATCAAGCAACATCATATTTGCTTAAAAGACAGACTGTGATCTTTAAGAGTATCACAAAATAGTAGATGTGTAAAACATGTTTTGAGGCAACAATAGTACTAATTAATCTCTATACACAAGAAAATAAGTAAAAATGTCCAGTGAAGAGCAAAATTCACAAGTCATTCAGGATCATCTGAGTGACATGAAAGCAACAAGACTCCCATCACACCCCAAATAACCACCTGGTTTCAATAGCCACCCAATCACAAACTAACTCATTCAAAAAGTATCTGAAAACAGATACTCTTCTGTCATTACATCAAACTAAAACAACAGATGTTCATGCTTCTCTTTGAAGCATGTTCCACAAATATGACAACACTTTGATAACAAATGAAAATATTAGACACACAAATCCACCTGCTTTTAATCGCCACCTAATTATAACTCATTCAACTGATACTCCTCACACGGATTTGCAAAAACAACATCAGCTACAAAAGAAATCCAACCAAACAACAGATATAATTTATAACACAGCACTTCCAATAAAAACAATGTTGTATTTTGTCCATTAAAAATCATGTTATTAGTTATGTTATGATAAACTGTTATCGAAAATAACCTACAATAAAAAGTAGCTAGTTATGAAGACAATAAACCTCTGTATTGTCGTATTTAATAGTGATTTTGGCTTATTCTGCCTGTTGATATTGTCATGAATTGATATACATTTTTACAGTTTTACAGTTCCATAAAAGCACCAATGGGAGGGGAAAATTAAAGAACACAGACACAGCCAGATCATTTCCATAATGACCAGCGTAATCTACCAAGAGCAGCGCAAATTACCGCCTGCTTTAAGACATGCTTTTTTGGGCGTTAAATAATGCCGCACATACCGGTAATTTGATGAGCGCAAACGTCAGTAAATCATGTTGTTCATTTTAATACTCTCCTCCAATAAATTTTGCATCTGAAAGGGAAACTCCTACAAATGCATATTCAATAAGGTCAGGCCACAAATGCTGGTCTTGCACTAACTCCGTGATGTGCATGCGCGACTTACATAATCACATTGGAAAAGTCATGTGTGGTTAGTTCTTCGTCTGTGTACTTCGATTCAGAAATGTAGGGCGAAAAACTCCATCTCATTTCCTCCTCCAACTTCAAAATCGTCCGACATCATTGTTTTACCCTTTTTTTTTTATAAAGGCCGTTTGACTTTCTTTGCACGTTCGCTTTGTAAATACTGGGTCGGTATTTCTGTCTACGTCACGCGTGACCTTTCCAACGTGCCTATGTAATACGTGAAGTCGAGCTAGTGCAAGACGAGCATTTATGGTTAAAAAAGTATTTTTATTTTTTTTTTTATTTTTTTTTTTTTAGAAAATGACAGATTGTTTCGCTAGATAAGACCCTTATTCCTCAGCTGGGATTGCGTAGAGCCCTTTGAAGCTGCACTGAAACTACAATATGGACCTTCAACCTGTTGAGTCCCATTGAAGTCCCATATAGAGAAAAATCATAATTATCAGGAAATTTTTATTCAAGAAGTGAACTAATTTCAATTAAAAATCATCATGTTCTGCATTTATATAAACTCAGGGAAAAATGTGTTGGACAAAACAATGTGAACACCTGGGAAATTTCTTCATTAAGGTGTTTACCGTTGTTCGTCTCTAATACAACTACCACCAACTTAGAATACATTCATATAGCTTCTGAATAGTCTCCCAGAAAATTTTCCAGTTGCTTTAGAGATGATGAAGAAGAGAATCTGCTTCTCACTCTTCTCTCCAAAACTGTCCGTAATGTTTGATAATACTTCAGTCAGGTGATTGAACTGACCCGGGCAGATGTTGAAATTCATCTTGGTGCTCCAACCGTGACGGGTTTGTAATCAAGAAAAGTTACAGTAATTGCAGGTTTTTCACGGATGTTGGCTTTCTGAAGTTCTTTGTATTTGGCTTTTGTGGAAACAAGGTCTACAACTTTAGTATTGACGTTTGCTGTCACTTTGCTGCATTAGTTCTGTGTTGTTTGCACACAATCTTTCTTAGTGTTCAACAGTCTCTATCATTCACCTTCAGTTTTCACCCCTTATTTTTCTTCACAGCTTAAATCTTGCCAAATAAAACATAATCATAACATTCTTTTTTCACTGTATTGTACACAAGTGATATTAATCTCTATAGTAATGGGTGCTCACATTATTTTGTCCTGTATATATAGGTCAGTGGTACAAAATGAATTCTAGAGACTTTTTCACGATTAAATTAGAATTATTGACATTTCATTAAAGGCAGTTTCCCAACCCGGTAAAGAAAGAGAAGCGGCTGCCCCAAACCAGCCAAAGTAAAACAAACAAAGCCAATGGATGATAATATATCAGGGAGTTTTGAACTGTAAAGATAAAATATTGAACTATAAAGAGCTACTATAATTATATAGGGACCATACATGATAAGCATAGTCATGGTAGTTATTAGAATGACGTAAAATGCTCTTCTCTTCATGTGGTTTTCTTCCTCTCTCTCTCTCCGTCTCTCTCCTGGTCCTGACTGCTTCAGAGCTCTGAGAACAGTTACAAGACAAAACAACTGGATGCAGAGGAACAGGAGGAACTGTCCAAAGTAATAAGCAATGTACACTGATCCGACATTGAACGAAACTAAAATGACCCCACCAGAGACAAAACTTGCCACCCAGGCAATAACAGCGCAGATCACCCTATATCTGAGAGTTTTGTACTTCAGAAAGGTTACAGGATGAACCACTGCCAGGTAACGCTCAAGACAGATCAGACACTGAAACACTGGACGACAAGTGATGGCAAGTCCATTTAAATAAATCACAACTATAATGACAATTTTAGCTTCATAACTGAAGTGACTTAAGAGAGTTTCCACAAGTAAGAAGATCTCACAGACAGCGAGGTTCAGATTGAAGAACTCTGCTGCGAGTCCATTCCCTGTTCCTGTTACTATAAGCCATATCACATAGGAGTTGATAGGAAAATCAAATGAAATGATGATGATAGCTAACACTGAGGTCACTGCAAAACTATTTTCCAAAACGGTGTCATTGTAAAATAAATGATCAGAAGAGTTTGACCCATCAGAGGTGAAGATCTCACTGGAGATGTTCATCTCTTCACTGTGTGCAGTCAAAAAACAACTGTGATCTACAGTATGAATGAGAGATACAAATGTAAGTCCACCAGAAAACATATACTAATATTATAGTACATTATTTAGCCAAAACAAGCAACATTAATCAGCTCTTTACCTCTGTTATGTTGTCTACAGAGTAAATTGCAATTTATTTAATAAAATGCAGTTTTTCTAAATTAAAATAATTCAAAATTAATAGACACATGTAACATCTATAGTCACTTACACCTGGACCGTCTGACTGATGTGTTATTGGGATAAAACTTTTGCTTTGATATCTGGGGTGTGTCCTGAAAACCTAACATGCAAATACATTAAGCGACATCATATTCTCTTTAAAAGATGATTGTGTTCTGTAAAATTGACAATGAGATAATGGAGTTGTAAAATGTCCTGAAGCAAAAACATTAAAAGAGCTCACAAAAGTCATTCATTATCCATTTATTTACAAAGAAACTCAATAAAATACTGAAAACAGACTCTCCTCACATGGATTTACAAGAAAACCCCATTAGCTACAATAAATCAAACTATAACAACAGCTGTGATTTACCACACAGCACTTTCGGAACATAAATAATATGCTTTAGCGCAGCATGACTGATTTGACTATTATTTATGTTTGATGAACTATTATTATTAACCTAGCATGAAAAGCACTTGGTTATAAATACATCAAATTTCTGTATCCCCCCAAATTGTGATTTTGGCTTGATTCACCTAGAGGTCTTAATTTTGACCTATTAGACCCATCAGTAATTTTTTTGACTGTATCAAACATTAAATCATCCAAAAAAAAAAAAAAATAAAAAAAAATGCCGTGAACCTTGTTACTTAATTAGCATTTTTATTTAATGTCATAAGCTGTATTTAGTGTACATTTATGTGCACAAAGGTGATGTTGTGACCCTAACTGAGATCATTTTTCTTTTTGTACCAAATAAATACTGTTATGATTTTGTAAAACAAATGATATTATCTGACAGTGAAAAATTATTTAAACAATATTGTTGTAGGGTAGTTATGACTACATTTTCAACTTAGTACCTACAACTTACAATAGTTAACAATTAAATGAGAGAAAGAGAGCCAAAGATCACTTTTCATTCTCAGATTTAAATTTTATTTATTTGTGTAGAAATGTCACTAAATGTAATTAACATAATTAACAAAACTACTACATTACAAAATCTAAAATTTTAATTCATTTTTTTGAAGCATCAAAAAAAAAAAAAAAAAAAAAAAAAGGGGACTAAAAAACTTTGAATATTTTTGTATTTTAATAATGCAGAATGATAATTCAAAAACAATTACTGACATGTAATAAAGGCAAGTTTCCCTACACGGTTCAGAAAAAGAAGAGACTGCACCAAACCAGCAAAAGTAAAACAAACATAACCAATACACACAGCTGTTTCAGTATTATGTACTGAAAAAGGAATAGACATTAAAATCATATAGGGTACAAATTTAATTAGCATGGTCACAGCAGTTATTAGAATGATTAGAAACGCCCTTCTCTCGTTTTCCTCATTTCTCTCTCTCCGTCTCTCTCCTGGTCCTGACTGCTTCAGAGCTCTGAGAACAGCCACAAGGCAAAACAACTGGATGGAGAGGTAGAGGGAAAAATGTGCCATGATGAAAATACACTCTAAAAAAAAAAAGGTTCTTCAGCGGTTCTTTGGGGAGGTTGAGGTGCTATATAGCACCGCTACCGTATAAAGAACCTGTTAAGCCTGTTTAACTCTTTACTGATTTTACTTTTATATGGTATGTGTAAATGACTTACAGAGACATTTTATTTTGTGTGTGTTCATTAAATTGTTCATTAAATAAAAAAAAAAGATTGTGTGTGTGTGTGTGTGTATGTA
This sequence comes from Tor tambroides, assembly GCA_021397915.2. Lineage (NCBI taxonomy): Eukaryota > Metazoa > Chordata > Actinopteri > Cypriniformes > Cyprinidae > Tor > Tor tambroides. The sequence continues at coordinate 14,658 of JAFVLL020011317.1, forward strand.
TGTATATATAATCTGATGTACAATTAGTAAATTAAGTTTAATTTACTGCAATAACAAAATTTGGAGTATAATGAAGTGAGGTGTGGGCAAGTATGGTAACCCATACTTGGAATTTGTGTTCTGCATTAATCCCATCCATGTGCAAACACAGTTAAAAAACTTAATGGCAGGCTTAATGGCTTCTTTATGTACGGCAGTGGTGCTATATAGCACCTTAACCACCCCAAAGAACCGCTGAAGAACCACTGAAGAACCATACAGGGGCTTAACAGGTTCTTTATACGGTAGCGGTGCTATATAGCACCTCAACCTCCCCAAAGAACCGCTGAAGAACCTTTTATTTTTTAGAGTGTACAGATGATATACTCCATCCAATTTAGAAAAAATACAAATTAAATTAACAAATTAGCAAACATAGATCTATATATAGTCATATTTAACTGGATGTCTGGCTTCCAACTTGAACTGTTCATGGGATGAAACTCAGACTTTAAACACTGGGATGTGTCCTGAAATCCTGGCATGCAAATATACATATAATGTGACATGCAAGTGACACAATAATTTGAAAGACAATTTATTCTACAGTTTAAACATGAGAAAATAAGTTCAAATAAGACAAAATTCACACAAGCCATTCATGGTCATCCGATTGTCAAATACATCCCACCACACTCCAGAGAGCCATCTGCTGCATACAAAACATTGAAAACAGATGCTCTTCTGTCACACTGGTTCAGCTTAAAAACAACATCAGCAGATGTGCAGCAATTTAACTTCCAGCGTATTCCACAAATATGGTACACTTTGGTAAAACAGGCACAAATCCATTACAGTAAGAACTATACCTATATGTTTGATTAACTATTATAAAACTAACTAATCTAGTTTCAGATGACTATTCCTCTCACAACAATGGCAATTTTGTCTTGTCCCATGACAGAGGTCTTGACCTTCTTGAGTTATTTTTGAATAACTCCAGTCATCCAATTGGGTCATAATTTTGAAATAATTAGTTGAATTAATATTCAGTTGTCCCAAATTTTGTGCGCATGAGTGTTAATCACCCCATTACAAAATATTTCTTAAAACTTACCCTAAATGTTATGGGATACCTACATATAAACAGGTGGACAATATTTAAGGTACTTATAAAAAGCATTGACATTTTTCAGATATTACGGGCCAGATTTAGTAAACAGGGCAAATTAGCATTTGAGTGCAATTCCATAAAAGAGCCAATGGGATGGGGAAATTCTGCGGGTGATATACTGACAAGTTGCACATTAAAAAACACAGACACAACATCTCATTTCCAAAATGTCCAGCACAATCTACCAAGAGCAGCACAAATTACCAGAAAAAAAGTAGAGTTACATACATTGTACCTTTATGTGGATATTTTAAAATTCTGAGAAATCCCAAATCCCAAAAATCAGCATGGCACAATTGCTCACAAAATGTCAGTACCAAGTTGCATTCAAACCCTAAACCAAACACTACCAACAATGTTTTTATAAATCACTATTACAAAACATTCTATTTGCATCTTTCAACACAATTATAGAAGAATGATTATACAGATGATTAGAATTATTAATATTTGATGCAGGAAAGAAAAAGAAAAAGAAAGAAAGAAAGAAAGAAAGAAAGAAAGAGAAGAGGCTGCACCAAACCAGCTGAAGTAAAACAAATCAAAATAATAAAGAAGACTGTCAGCAGGTTGTGCTGACCCAAAAAGAGCTAGTAAAACTATAAAAGTATAAACTTACATATAAGTTAACAATGCTCAGTAGTTATTAGAATGATATAAAATTTGCCATTTTAGCCATAACAGAACTCTATATCTGAGAGGTTTGAACTTCAGAAAGGTTACAGGATGAACCACTGCCAGGTAACGCTCAACACACATCAGACACTGAAACAGAGACGTAAAGGCAGGTCCATCCAAAAAAAATCACACAACTATCAAAATAATTTTCAATTCATGAGAGAGAAAAATAAAAACAGATTGCACTAAAGTTGCATTCTAACTCTAAACCAAACATCAACATCTTTATAAATCAATATAAAAAGATACCTTCTGCTACTCAGATGTAAATACCATCAGAAACATAAGCAAAATTGTAAATAAATAAATATGTTTTGCTTTAAGGTATAGAGAAGAGGCTGCTGTCACACAACACTGTGTATAAAAGACAGGAAGACTCAAGTGCTGTGCAAAACAGAGGAATGAAGTTTATTAGAAACTTCGGATGATCACATCCAAAAACAGAAACACAAAGTTCGGGAGAAAAACTGGGTTCGCAGTGCCCACACCAACTGGACGGATGGCTGGGAGGAATAGACCGAAAGGGGTTCAGTCTCGCGCTCCCAATCCGGACACGCTATCCAGTGGATAATTAAATCCTCGCCTGAGGATCCTGGACACAGTACAAAAGATAGGAGATCTCTACATGTGCAAGGTAAAACGTAACACAAGATGACATACCAACACTGAGAGAAGGCATAGATGGGAATAAATATGAAAGGGGAAATGAGTAACAGGTGCGGGGCTAATGGAGCGCACAGTGCAGCGAGTTAGCGCTGATTTCTCCCCCACGTGCAGCAGCAGATGACAGGACAGCAGACTGCGTGCAGGTGAACCCCATAACAGCAGGGATGAGTTGGAGAGAGGTGCCGACCATGACAGAATCCCTCCCCTCAGGGATGCCTCCTGGCATCTCCAGAAGACTCACCATGACACCGATGGAACTGGTCTATGAGAGCGCGATCCAGTATATTGCGAGCCGGAATCCAGCATCTCACCTCCGGACCATAGCCCTCCCAATCTACCATATATTGGTGACCCCTACCCCTACGCCTTACATCAAGGAGTTGTCGTACAGCGTAGGCAGGCAACCCCTCGCTGTGTCTGGGAGGCGGAGGGGCCGAGGTATGTGGTTGGAGAGGGGAGCGAATGACGGGCTTGATTCTAGATACATGAAATACCGGATGAATTCTTTTAAGCATAGGGGGTAGTTTGAGTCGAACAGTCACCGGGTTAAGCACTTTAGCCACGACGTACGGTCCAATGAATTTAGGTCCCAGTTTACGTGCGGGCAGCTTGAGAGGGATGTCTTTGGTTGACAACCACACCTTCTGACCACAAACATAAAGTGGGGGCTTAGAACGGTGATGGTCCGCCGACGTCTTGTTCCTCTCGCCAGTCCGGATAAGGGCTTGTCTGGCGAGCCTCCATGTCCGGAGGCATCTTCGAATAAACGCATGCGCGGATGGAACAATGGCGTCGGATTCTTGTGAGGGGAATAAAGGGGGCTGGTAGCCTAAACAGCACTGGAAGGGTTACAATCCCGTAGACTGATTGCTGATCGCTGATTGCTCCCCCACGTGCAGCAGCAGATGACAGGAGGAAAACGAACCACCACGTGTAGATGACATAACAGCAGGGATGATTCGGAGAGAGGTGCCGACCATGACAGCTGCCCCAAAATATTACAAACAGGAATAATAAGAGTGTGTCAGCATTTTCTATTGATTGTAAATACGCTAATTAAAATGATAAAGGGGGCATATTTAATAAACATTGTCAAAGTAGTTATCTGAATGAGATAAACACATTTCTCTTCATGTTTTCCTCCACTCTCTCTCCTGGCCCTGGCCTTGTGGCTTTGTGAAGTTCTCTGTGGTCGGTTTTTGTGGAATTATGGTGAATATTGAGGTTTGCTGTTGCATCAGTAGTCTTGTGTTGTTTGGACACAATTCATCTTAGTGTTTGATGGTTCCTGTCATTTGGTTTTCACCCACTATTCTTCTTCACAGCCAAATAAAAGATAATCATTTGCTTTTTCATTGTAGTGTACACAAATATTATTAACCTCCTTTGTAATGAGTGCTCACATTATTTTGTCCAACCTCTGTATACATTTATAGGTGAATTGTACTTAATGAATGATAGGGACTTGATGATGATTAAAGTAGAATTATTGACATTTGATGAAGGGCAGTTTCCCAACCCGGTAAAGAAAGAGAAATGGCTGCACCAAACCAGCCAAAGTAAAAGAAACAAAGCTAATGGATGAGAATATATCAGAAACAGTTATTGAACTTTGAAGAAATGCTAAAATGATATAGGGCACATACATTATAAGCATGATCATAGTAGTTATTAGAATAATGTAAAATGCTCTTCTCTTCATGTGGGTTTCCTCGTTTCTCTGTCTTCTTCTCTCTCCTGGTCCTGACTGCTTCAGAGCTCTGAGAACAGCTGAACAGCAGAACAACTGGATGGAGAGGAATATGAAGAACTGTACAAACAAAGTAATAAGGAAACACAGCATGGACTGGAGCATTTAAATCATTATTTTGCCACCACCAGAGACAAAACTGGTCACCCAGACAATAACAGAGCAGGTCACTCTATATCTGAGAGGTTTGAACTTCAGAAAGGTTACAGGATGAACCACTGCCAGGTAACACTCAACACAGATCAGACACTGAAACAGAGGACGACCAGTCCATCTAAAAATACACAACTATACAAAGAATTTTACTTCATAAGTGAACTGATTCATGAGAGATTCCATAACAAGATCTCACAGACAGCAAAATTCAGATTGCCACAAGTCCATTGCCTGTTCCTTTTACTATAAGCCAAATCACATAGGACTTGATAGGAAAATCAAACAGAATGGTGATGACATCTAACACTGATGTCATTGCAAAACTGTTTTCCAAAACTGTGTCATTGTAAAAGCAGTAATCAGAAGAGTTTGACCCATCAGTGGCGAAGATCTCACTGGAGATGTTCATCTCTTCACTGTGTGCAGTCAAAAAACGCAACTGTTATCTATGAATGAGATACAAGTGTTAGTAAACCAGAACATTATGTGACTGTACAGAGTAAACCTGATCAAAATTACTTTAAACAACACAGTAGGAAAAGAGAACAGTTCTAGTCTTCAAATGTTCAGAATGCTATTCTAATGAGCAGAATACTTATTTTTTTGGCCTGATCAGACAGTAATAAGCTCTTTACCTTTTCCCATTACCTCCGTAAAGATAATATGCTCCATGCAATTTGATAGATACACAAATTAGCAAACAGAGACCTATTTTTAGTCACTTATATCTGGACTGTCTGCCTTCCAACTTTAACTGTTTATTGAATGAATCTCACACTTTAAAATCTGGGATGTTTCCTGAAGCCCTGACATGCAAATACATGTATATGGCATGCAAGTGACATCATAACTTTGAAAGACAATTCATCTCTATAATTTACACATGAGAAAATAAGTTAACATCTTCACATCAAGTGAAGGACAAAATTCATTTAAGTGACATGAAACCAACATAACTTTCAAATGCACACCCCAAAAAGCCACCTGCTGCATACAAAACATTGAAAACAAATGCTCTTCTGTCACAGTGGTTTTGCTCAAAAACAACATTGACAGGTGTGCACAATTTACCTTGCGGCACATTCTACAAATATGGTACACTTTGGTAACACATGAAAATATTACAGGCACAAACTCATTAAAGTAAGAGCTATACCTATGTTTGATGAACTACTGTATTATAAAACTAGCTTAGAATGAAAAGTATCTAGCTTCAGATGAACTATTCCTCTCATAACAATGGTGATTTTGTCTTGTCCCATGAAAGAGGTCTTGACCTTCGAGTGATTTTTGAATAACTTATATCATCCAACAATGTCATATTTTTAAACAATTTGTTGAATTAATATTAAATTCATTTTTGTCTTGTCCCACATTTCGTGTGCATGCATGTTAATTACCCTATCACAAAACTTTCTGTCAAACTTAAAAATGACCTGTAAATGTTATGTACGAGTATAAACAGACTTACATTTTTTAAAAACTACTTCTAAAAGCATTGACACACTTCAGATATTATTTTGAATGACACAGCAAACCATTATATTATTTTATATAATGAAAAATAGTATAGTTACATACATTATACCTTTAAATGGATATTTTTTAAATCCCAAGAAAACTGGCATGTCACAATTGCTTACAAGATGGCAACACCACATTGCATTCAAAGCCTAAACCAAACACTATCAGTAACATTATAAAACAATACATAACATAACAATACATTACATTACATAACTTTTTATGTGTATCTTTTAACAGGATGACAGAAGATAGATTATAGAGATGATTAAAGTAGACTTTTTAATATTTGATGCAGGGCAGTTTCCTCACCCGGTAAAGAAAGAGAAGAGGCTGCACCAAACCAACCAAAGTAAAACAAATCAAAATAATAAAAAATACTGTGTCAGCAGGTTGTGCTGACCCAAAAAGAGCTAGTAAAATTATAAAGGGAACATATAAGATAACTGTGCTCACAGTAGTTATTAGAATGAAATAAAAGGCTCTTCTCTTCATGTGGTTTTCTTCCCTTCTCTCTCTCCCTCTCTCTCCTGGTCCTGACTGCTTCAGAGCTCTGAGAACAGCTAAACAGCAGAACAACTGAGTGAAGAGGAAGAGAAGGAACTGTACAAACAAAAAAATAAAGAAATTCAACATGTACTGGGGCATTAAAAACGTATTGACCCCACCAGAGACCAAACCTGACATGCATGTAATAACAGAACAGATAACTCTATATCTGAGAGATTTCAATTTCAGAAAGGTTACAGGAAGAACCACTGCCAGGTAACGCTCAACACAGATCAGACACTGAAACAGAGGACGACCGGTGAAAGCGAGCCCATCCAAAAAACACACAACTATCCAGATAATTTTAAATTTATAAGAGAGAAAAATAAAAACAGACTGCACACATATGAGGACCTCAAAGACATTAAGATTTAGACTGAAGAACTCTGCCGCAAGTCCATTTCCTGTTCCTGTTACTATAAGCCAAATCACATAGGAGTTGACAGGAGAAACCAGAACTGCACTGAGGAGATACAGTACTGGGATCCCACTGAAATAATCTTCCACCTCAGTGCCATTGTGAAATAAGTAACTGGAAAAGTTTGACCCGTCAGTGGTAAAGATCTCACTGGAGATGTTCATCTCTTCACTGTGTGCAGTCAAAAAACACACCTGTGATCTATGAATGAGATACAAGTGTTAGTAAACCAGAACACTCTGGCTCTGTACAGATTAAATGTGATCAAAACTACTTTAAATAACACACATTAGAAAAGACAACAGTTCTAATTTTCACATGTTCAAAATGCTATTCTAAATAACAAATCTTTTTTTTTTTTTTTTTTGTGATCATTCAGACAGTTTTAAGCTTCTTACCCTTTTCTGTCTTTAATGGTGGTATGCTTCATGCAAATTAGAACAAAAAAAATGAATGAATGAAAATTAGCAAAAGAGGTCTATTTATAGTCACTTATAGCTGGACAGTTTGCCTTCCAACTCGATCTGTTCATGGAAGAAAACTCACACTTTAAAATCTGGGACGTGTCCTGAAACCCTGACATGCAAATACATGTATATGACATGCAAGTGACATCATAACTTTAAAGAATTTCATCTCTACAGTGTACACATGAGAAAACAAGTTAAAGGACAAAATTCACAAAGTCATTCATGATCATCTTAGTGACATGAACCCAACATAATTTTCAAATGCACACCATCACACACCAAAGAGCGACCTGCTGCATACAAAATACTGAAAACTGATACTCTTCTGTCACACTGGTTTAGCTCAAAAACAACACAGGCAGGTGTGCACAGTTTAGCTTGTGATTTAAAGTAAGTCATATTGAAATGCATTAAGAGAGGTGAATAATGAAATAATTTTCATTTTAGGGAGAACTATCAGGTCAAGGGAATGTCAACAATGTGACGTTCATTTCTGATTTTAATTGTCATGAAGGTCAAGATCCAAGAGGTGGGAGTAGCCAACACATTTTTTTAATTTTTTGTTTTTTTTTTTAATTTTGAGAACAAGCAGAGATGTTTGATGAACTATGACACAAAATAAACCAATGTACTGTACCAACTCTACTGTAACTGTACGACATCATTTTTAAACAAATGATATTGTTGATTACAAGCTTAACCTTTAACACTGTTACTCAAGTTATTGCAAGGAAAAATACTTCAAACAAATATTTTCTCTAAATTATAGCACATATTCTCATTGCACTGAGTAAAAAGAGACATTTATAAAAGCCTCAGAAATCTTCAGATATCGGATATTATGTTTAAATGACACAAACACAGAAATATGTTTAACTATGTTTTATTATTTTTATATTATAAATTATATTACAAAAAATTGCAATGACAAAGTTGGTCACAAAATGGTGGCAACAAAGTTGAATTCTAACTCTAAGGGTGTATTCACACTAGGAAAGTGGTCCAGACCAAATACAGTGTTGATTTTTTTATTTGGTGCAGTTCGCTTTCACACTGCCCTTTTTGCAAGTGAACCAGACACTGTAAACAAAACCACACATGTGCTTAAGGTCATCCATTCATTGGTTCATCCATTCATCCAGAGTTCGTTTGTAAGCGGACCGAGACCACCTCTTCAGCTGTACCCTAAACTAAACATTAACATCTTTATAAATCAATATAGTTGGTAAATAATAAGCACAGCTATATTAAACAAAACACACAGTGCTTAAGAATAACTCTTGCAATCAATTGTAGCTCATGGATATTTGTAGCAAAACAATATATAAATAGCTGAAATGCTGGGTGATTATTTATATAGCTTTCTATTACTATGTATAAAGTAGAATTACTGACACTTTATAAAGAACAGTTACCCCACCGGTAGAGAAAGAGAAGAGATTGCACCAAACCAGCCAAAATATAACAAACACAAATGATAGATAAGAGTGTGTCAGCATTTTCTGTTGGTTGCATGTAAGCCAATATAATTGCATAGGGGGCATATATAATAAGCATCGTCACAGTAGTTATCAGAATGAGATAAAATGCTCTTCTCTTCATGTGGTTTTCCTCGTTTCTCTCTCTCCCTCTCTCTCCTGGTCCTGACTGCTTCAGAGCTCTGAGAACAGCCACAAGACAAAACAACTGGATGCAGAAGAAGAGGGAAAACTGTGCCAAGATGAAAATAGAATATAAATAATTCAGAAACAAGAGGACAGTACCAATTCTGATCCCACTGAAAACAAAAGTAGCCACCCAGGCAATAACAGAGCAGATCACTCTATATCTGAGAGGTCTGAACTTCAGAAAGGTTACAGGATGAACCACTGCCAGGTAACGCTCAACACACATCAGACACTGAAACAGAGGAGAACCCATGATACCTAGTGAGTTAAAAAAAAAATGCTCAGCTGTCCAAAGATTTCCATGTTTGTAGTTGATAAGATTCAAGAGACACTGTATACAAAAGAGCATCTCATAGACAGTGAGGTTGAGGCTGAAGAACTCTGCCGCAAGTCCATTTCCTGTTCCTGTTACTATAAGCCAAATCACACAGGAGCTGATAGGAAAACTCAACAGAACAATGATGATATCCATCACTGCAAAAGCAATTTCCTCCTCAGTGCTGTTGTAAAAGAAGTCATCTGAAAAATTTAACCCATCAGTGAGGAAGATCTCACTGGAGATGTTCATCTCTTCAGCTGTGATCTATGAATGAGATGCAAGCGTTAGTAAATTAGAACATTCTGTGACTGTACAGAGTAAACACGATCAAAACTACTTCAAATGACACACAATAGAAAAATAGTTTTAAACAGAACTAGAGCTAAAGTTTTCTGTTTCAATTGTTTGGCTGTTTTACCTTGGTCTTGTGGTGTTGTCTAGAAAGATGGAATGGAACAAAAGGAAAATAAATAAGCAAATTGAATCATTCAAAAATAGTGGACAAAAGTTATATTTATAGTCTCTTATAACTGGACTGTCTGCCTTCCAAGTTGTTTTGTTAATGGGATGAAACTTGCTCTTCTTTATCAGGCATGAGTCCTGAAGATGGAAAATTACATGCAAATGCACTAAGTGGCACCATATTTGATTCAAAAGATCAACTGTGTTATGTTAAAGTGTTACCACAAGATTGTAGACTTGTTGAAAAAGTTCACTAGTTCATCTCTTCATAAATGTAAAAGTAAGCAAACAATAATTTCAACATTAACAAAATGACAAAGTTCACAAAAGAATAACAGATGCTCATCTATCACAAGGGGTTACAAAAACATGTCATCTGCAATGAATTCAAACCAGAACAGCACACGTGATTCATCATGTGGCTAAATGGTGATTTTAGCCTGTCTCACTCCCAGGTGGCTCAACCACTCCACTCTGTTACCCAAGTTATTGTAGGAAAATTTGTTATTAAATTCATGGGAAATATAAGCTTATCAAGAACTACATATCAACATTAGGCCCCAAACTGGCTAGCTGCTACAGAATGAAAGCTGAATTTAGGCTACATTAGAAATACTACTGATACTGATGACTGAAAGGGCAGTTTAAATGGTGACAGAATGCACATAAGCAACAGAGCAGTTTGTTGAAGACGCAGTTATGATGAAGCAAAAATAGTACATAATTTTAGGGCACAGTTTAAGTAGCAGCAAATGTCTAATTGGTCAGAGCACCAGAAAAGTTTTAAAACTCAAAAACGTAAACAATTGTTCTTCCAGTCTATTCTAGACACTTATTAATTCACTTTGAGCTAAATTACATGTTTCCCTTACAAAAGTATAACATTTTTTTCCCTATGCGGTAGAAAAAGAGAAGTGGCTGCACCAAACCAGCCAAAAAGAAACAAATGTAAGCAATATTCGAGAATGTTTCTATATTTCCTCCTAACCTACTTAGAATTATTGAAATCAAAAAGGGAAAATACATGATTAGCATGGTCACAGTAGTTATTAGAATGAGGTAAAACGCTCTTCTCTTCATGTGGTTTTCCTCATTTCTCTCTCTCCCTCTCTCTCCTGGTCCTGACTGCTTCAGAGCTCTGAGAACAGCCACAAGACAAAACAACTGGATGCAGAAGAAGAGGGAGAACTGTCCTAAGACTGAAACAATATATGAATCAGTACGAAAAAAGAACAAAGTCAAAATAATATTGAACCCACCAGATACAAAACTTGCCCCCCACACAATAATTGAACAAATCACTCTATATCTGAGAGGTTTGAACTTCAGAAAAGTTACAGGATGAACCACTGCCAGGTAACGCTCAACACACATCAGACACTGAAACAGAGGACGACCAGTGATGATGAGTCCATCTAAAAAACTGAAAAGTTCCCACCAAACTTTGAATTTATAAATGAGGAAATTCAAGACAGATTCCACACATATGAAGATCTCACAGACCGCGAGGTTGAGACCGAAGAACTCTGCCGCAAGTCCATTCCCTGTTCCTGTCACTATAAGCCAAATCACATAGGAGTTGACAGGAAAACTCAACAGAATGTTGACGATATTCACTGCAATCACTGCAAAACCAATTTCTCGCTCAGTTCTGTTGTAAGAGAAGTAATCTGTGAAGTCTGAATGGAAGATCTCACTGGAGATGTTCATCTTTTCACTGTTTGCAGTCAAAAAACACAACTGTGATCTATGAATGAGATACAAGTGTTAGTAAACCAGACCATTCTGTGACTGTACACAGTAAACCTGATCAAAACTATTTTTTCAAAAGTACAATTTTACCTATTTCCTTTGCTGTTGTTGTCAACAAAGAAAAAAAAAATGGTTTAAATAAATAAATCATTCAGAAGTAGTGGAAAAAGTCACTTATAGCTGGAGTGTCTGCCTTCCAAGTGGATATGTTAATGGAATGAAACTTGTACTTCTTTATCAGGCTTGGACCCTGAAACATTACAAAATAATATGCAAATGTACTAAATTACATCATATTTGCCACGAAAGACCAGCTGTGTTATATAATTGTATTATCATGAGCGAAGAATCGTAAAAATGTCTTCAATCAATTTAGACGAGGGAAAAACAAAACAAAAATTATTATGGATCAGCTGGACCCTTCTCTTACAAATAAACACCTGCTTTCAATAACCATCTATTTGGAAAAGAACTCAATAAAAATAATGAGAACACATGTTTCTGTAACTCAAACTAAAACAACAATTCTGATTTAACACAGAACGTTTGATACAGAAATATACATTCTCTGTATCCCCTTAATGGTCATTTTGGCTTGTTTCACAATGGCACCAAGGAAATTAAAACTAAAGCAATATGCTTTGCATTATTTACCTTTTTGTGGCACATTCCACATATACGGTTCAAAAAGATGAAAATATTAGAGGCACATTACATTTATTTAATTAACTATTACATAGATTTAATTAATTATTTTCTATATAACGTGTTATAAACATAGTATATGTCTGTTCTTGATTTTGCCTTGTCACATGTCAGAGGTTTTGACATTCTTGAGAAATTATTATTGTTGAATTACTATTAAATTCATTGCAGTAAAATACTTTCAATTATTTCCTTATGTTACAACCCTTTACAAAACAGGCACAAATACCATGTTGAATAAATAAAATCTTAATTTTTAAATTATTTGTTAAATTGCTATTTAATTTTTTGTAGTAAAAATACTTTTGATTATTTCCTTGATGAAACAAGTAATATTTAAATATTTCCCACATTTGCAACCCATTCGATCATATGCGATGAGTCCTGAAACAATGATATGCAAATTTAAGTGACATTGTATTTGGTTTGTACTGTAAATGTTTTAGCATAAGCTGACAGATCTCTAAAATACAGTACCAGTATCTCTAGACAAAATATGCTAACTAAATTTTGAAAGAAAGACAATTTTAACAAAAGTAATTCAGAATTAGATAAATGACAAAAGCACCATTTTTTAATTATTATTTACTTAAAATGAGAGCTATTAGTCTATTAGTTACGTTTTGATAAACTAATATTTAACATAAACATAGCCTACTACATAAAAAAATATAGCTGCTTATGAAGACATCAAAACATCTGTATTGTTGTATTTAATAATGATATTGGTTTCTCCTACCTCACAGATCTTGACTTTAACTGCATCCAAGGTTATAAATCAGAGCTTATTAAAATCATACATGATTTATGTTATAATATTGACACTGGCTTGAATTGACACAGTGGTTTGAGAATATTTCAGTCAGGTGATTGAGCTGACCAGAGCAGATGCTGAAGTTCATCTTGGTGCTCCAGTTGTCCAGGTTTTATGATCCTGACTCCATCTCTCTTGCATTTCAGCATTGGTGTCTGTTATTGAAGTTTTGGTAATTGCAGTTGTTTTTTCATGGATGTGGCTTTGTGAAGTCCACTGTGTTCGGTTTTTGTGGACATAGGTTCTACAATGTTTGACGGTTCCTGTCATTGTTTTCAACCACTGTTCCTCCTCACGGCCAAATATAAAAATAATCTTAAGGTTTTTTTTTTCTCACTATATATGCAAATGATATGACCCTTCTGTAGTAATAGGTGTTCACATTATTTTGTCCAACCACATCATGTATATAGGTGAATGGTATAAAATGAACCTGATGATTAAAGTAGAATTAGTGACATTTGATGAAGGGCAGTTTCCCAACCCGGTAAAGAAAGAGAAGAGGCTGCACCAAACCAGCTGAAGTAAAGCAAACTAAGCTAATGGATTGGAATATATCAGGGAGTGCTGATGAAGTGTAAAGAGCTACTACAGCTATATAGGGAACATACATGATAAGCATGGTTATGGTAGTTATTAGAATGATTAGAAAGGCTTTTCTCTTCATGTGGTTTTTACCCTCTCTGCCTTTCCCTCTCGCTCCTGGTCCTGACTGCTTCAGAGCCCTGAGAACAGTTACAAGACAAAACAATTGGACACAGAAGAAGAAGAAGAACTGTACGAACAGCAAACCAAAGTACAATAAGTCGGACGTGAATGGAAGTGAAATGATCACACCAGAGACAAAATTTACCACCCAGACAATAACAGAGCAGATCACTCTATATCTGAGAGGTTTGAACTTCAAAAAGGTTATAGGATGAACCACTGCCAGGTAACGCTCAACACACATCAGACACTGAAACAGAGGATGACCAGTGATGGCTAGTCCATCTAAAAAATACAACACTATATAAAGAAATTCAACTTCATAATTGAACTGACTCAAGACAGACTCTAACCATATGAAGATCTCACAGACAGCGAGGTTCAGATTGAATAACTCTGCTGCAAGTCCATTCCCTGTTCCTGTTACTATAAGCCAAATCACATAGGAGTTGATAGGAAAGACCAACAGAATGATGATGATATCTAACGCCAGGGTCATTTCAAAACCAGTTTCCAAAACAGTTTCATTGTAAAAGAAGTATTCAGAAAAGTTTGATCCGTCAGTGGTGAAGATCTCACTGGAGATGTTCATCTTTTCACTGTGCAGTCAAAAGACACAACTGTGATCTATGAATGAGAGATACACGAGAGAATAACTTCATTAGAAATTGCTCTATATCATTTATTTTAAAAGGGAAAAATCCTAATACCATTATATATTAAACATTTTATTAAAACAAGTGACATTAATCAGCTCTTTACCTCTGTCCAGTCGTCTACTGTATACAGTAAATGATATAATTGCTTATAAATCAATAAAAAAAATAGTAGATAAACATCAGACCTATAATCACTTATAGGTCGACAGTCTGACTGATGTGTTATGGGGATAAAACTTGTACTTTAAAATCTGGGGTGTGTCCTGAAAACCTAACATGCAAATACATTAAGTGACATCAGATTCTCTTTAAAACACAGAGTGCGTTCTGTAACCCAACCGCTGGGTCAAAACAACCCAGTCGCTGGGTTTGTCCATATTTTACCCAGCGCTGGGTTGTACTGAACCCAGCATTTTTTAGAGTGTAGAACTGCAGCACAAGCCTGCAATTTTCCATCTGTTTCCCAGCCACAAATATTTAGATCACCTCTCAAAAGAATAAAACAAAGGTGTGTGAACAAGAACACTTAAAGTGCCTTAATATATTTAAAACAGTAATATTAAAAGATCATATTCAGTAATCACCATATTAATGATGCATAGTTTACATAGGCAAGCAGATGAGGCCGGAATATGAACGCAATCCGCTTAATGGTTCAGTGTTTTCCTTTGAAAATGTTTTAAAATGTCAGAAGCTGTATTTAGCATAAATTTATGTGCTCAAAGGTGATGCTGTGACTTTAACTGAGGTAATTTTTCTTTTTGTAAAAAATAAATACTGTTACGATTTTGTAAAACAAAATATCTGACCTCAATTGAAATGATTGAAAGTTTTAGGGTAGTTATGACTACTTTTACATCTGGGTATCTACAACATATAAAAATCAATGAAAATATAGAAAGAGAGTCAAAGATCACTATTCATTCTCAGATGTGTGTGTGTGCTTTATTTGTGATTAAATGTTAACAAATATAAACAAAACTATGCTACAAATAAAGTACAGAGCTTGAGAATAGTTTTTGGCTAAATTTGAGTTCATACATTTCCATTAAAAAGGTCTTTATTTTCATCTCTACACGTAAGTGCAAGTAAACAAGCAATAATTTCGACATTGACAAGAAGTATAAGCAGCAGCAAATTCATAATTGGAGTTTAGAAAGAAACACAGAGTTTAAAAACCCTGACATGAACAAAATGTTCTTCTAGTCTGTTCTAGATCTAGACTTATAATTACAGTAATTAATTCCCTTTGAGCTATATTACATGTTTCCCTTAAGTTAAAACAGTATAATGTGAATTATGCATACATCATTTTATTTATGTTTGTATTTATTATTATTATTTTAACACAGTTCCCTTATCAAAAGCTACTCTCGATGCTGCGCTGAAAGCGCTATTGGGAACATTCTTTGTTCGACCGGTTGTGAAGCACGTGTGTCAAACACGCCAAGAATTGGCTTAAATAACCTCGGTGAGTGAC
>JAFVLL020011318.1:0-32934 GCA_021397915.2 Tor tambroides
TTTTAAACCCTTTTTTTTTTTTTTTTTTTTTTTTTACTAAATTGCTTAGTTTGGATCAGATCATCTGAAGACCTTTCTGGTCAATTTATTTTTGATATACCTATCAGCAATTAGGTTAAAGGTGCAGTGATGCTAAGTTGACCATAGTTTTACCATGGATCAGCATCATGTGACGTGGTAATCTGTGTTGTTGAACCTCCTGCAGGTATCTGTATGGCTTTGAGGACTACTGCACCTCCACGGGAATCACCTTCCGCATGGATCTGCCGTATAAGACGGCTGAGAAGACGAGCTCAAAGAGTGAGGTGAACACGGAGGAAACGACCAGCGGTGGAAACGCTGTCTCTTTAAGCTCATCCAGCACAGGAGAAGAACAGAAAGCCCTCAAAGAGCTAGAGACCTCCAACACGCAGCATGTGGTCAAGGTACTGAAATACTGAAAAATCATCTCAGGATGTGTCTGATATGGCAGACTACTCAAACTGCTCATACTGCGTCTGTGCACGTTTACATGCACACCAGTAAGCTGATAACTTACAAATATCGGCTTATTAAAATAACCAGTTTTCCCCGTTTACATGCACATCAGTAACTTGACAAAGCAAGTAAGCTGCGTTTACATGACTTCCTTTATGAATTAGGTTATTTCCCTGTAGTGACGTCTAAATGTAATTATTTGCGTATCTGACTCGGAGTATTCAATACATTTGTCAGTTTTGATGTTAAATAAAGCTTGCAACATGTCAGTGGGAAACTTAGAGCTCATATATTATCGTCTCATGCAGTTATGCAGCGCACTTAATGCAGCGTTTTGACTGAACCACTTCTACTTCTGCTACACGAGATGAGAACATTTTTATCGTTTTCTGAGTCATGAAAGAGTCTGCTTTTGTGATATTTCCTCCTTTCTTTACTGCAAAAAGTTTGCTCTGTCTAGATGTGCTTAAATCTGCACTAACGATGCATCGTTCCTGTCACGTATCGCACATGCGCACTTCAATAAGCCGATAGAAAACGGGCTAACGCACGAAATCAGAGTAAGTGGCAAAAAACTACCTGTGTTGACCAGTTTATGCTTACGGCGTTTATGACCTTACTCCGATAAAAGAAAACGTGTTACCGCGTTTAATGACCACCGCGTTTCTGTGATTCTGTCACTGCAGTTTTAAGGAGAAAATACTCAGCAATGGTGTTGATTAATGGATTGGCACATGGTTTGTCTAAAAGCATATTAAAAACACCACATAGACAAATAAACAACATAAAAAACTTGATTTTCACCACAGGGGGACTTTAAGCATAATCGGCTTAAGAATGTACATGTAAACGCGCTCATTGAATGAATACTGATTTACTACTACGTTTGGCAAAATAGGCAGTATACAAGTAATTTTTTCACTGAGTGAAAAATGTAAATGTATTTTATTTTTATATATTAATATTTAATTATATATATACACATACATACATACAGTCATGTGAAAAAGTTAGGACACCCTATTGAATTCTATGCTGGATTCACAGCTGTTCACTGCTATTGCATTTGAAGCACAGCCAGTATCTCTCAGCAGGATTGTCTGACCTCATGTATATTTATAAGTCATGCTTTTTTCCCCAACACAAGCTGCTGCAACAAAAACAATGATGCGTTTACAAATGTAGCTAAAGCAGAGTTTAATTAGGGTCAAATAATATTAATTGCAAAAGCATATGGGTGAGAATGACATGTTATTTCATCTCAGGAGGAGAACGCAGAATCCACAGCGCCGTGTGAAGATAAAGCGGACATCAGCAGCGTAAATGAGGAGGATGATAACCACGCTGATGAAGAGGAGAACGACACGAAAGAGGAGGACAAAGAGTACATCCCGACAGCGCAGAGTCCCGTCACTGAGAGCGTGGAGGAGGAACCGTGTGAGGAACCCGACAACAAAGATCTGTCAGGGTAGGTGCAGCCTGAATCCACCTCACTTCCTGTGTGAGCATCAGTGCTTCCTTTCTGAGCAACAGTGCATGTGGATCTCTAAAGGAGATCATCATGGGAGAGAGAGAGAAACGGAGACAAAAATGAGATCAGTGCCTGACTGGCGAAGATGGAGAGATTCTGAGAGTGCAGAAAAAAGAGAGACGAAGAGTCAGATCACCTTTATTTTTATAACGCTGTATACAATGCAGATCGTTTCAAAGCAGAAATAAACAGGAAAATAACAGAATCAGTGATGCAAGCTGCTTTAAATATGAGACCAATTCAGATTCTGCTGTAAGGAAGCTTTCAAAATATTATTCAGCTCAATTCAGTTTAATAACTGTAAAGTTCATCAATTATAAAACAAGTTCAATTCAGCTATAAGCAGCGGTACAGAAGACAAAACTAAGGAAGACTGAGTGAGAACCGCTCTTATGCTGTGTGCACACAAAACGTGAAAGCGAATATTCTCACCATGTTATCGCTCTAGATTACTCGTGGGATGTTTTTTGTGTCACTCGTGCGAATAAAATAATTGTTTAATTATTTCCTCCAATTTCCGATACAACCGGACGTGTCAAATAGGGATGCACCGAAATGAAAATTCTTGGCCGAAGCCGAACAGAATGAAACACTGGGCCGAAGGCCGAATACCGAACATGGTTTTTCGCATTTTTTTCCCCGTAGGCCTATTTTGCCATTTTTTTCACCATTGCATAAATTAAATAGCCAAAATGTGCTTTTTACTGTTTTGTCCTGCTTTTCAAATAAAAAAATCAATTACAAAACAACAATTTAAAAATATTTACTTAACACTGAACATTTTTAACATTCTATCAGAGATTATACCAACAAAGGACAATTTAACTTAAAATTAATAAGTTACTAAAATAATATTTTTTGGCCATTTTTGAGACCCCCTTCTTGAATCAGGCATGTATATTTTACTGTACAAATAAATGCAGCCTTGCTGAGCAGAAGAGACTGCTTTTAAAACATTAGAATATATTACAGATCCCAATTTGAACACTATGTGTGAATGTCATAATAAATGTATAGGCTAGAGCTGTTGTAGGGTAATTATTGTTATCACTATTATTGTATTATTTTTTTTAATTTAATTTTACAGAACAACAGTAAAATTACAATACTAACATTTATGAATGTTGATGGAGTTGTTGCTTTTTTTTCTTATTTTATTTCGGCAGAAACCCGCAGGAAGATCTTAGTGCTTGTTTTTGTTGACAACAGCATGCAGATATTTAAATGATTCTCATTACGAATTTGGGAAGATGTCTGTCGCACGTATCACATTGACACATGTCTTAAAAAATGATAAAAATGTTACTGAGCAAATGACGAGTAACAGTGTTTCAGCGCAGATTTTCCTCATGCTTTGGACTTTGAACCCTGGCGCCGCCAGCTCGTGCAGCGCTGTTTGAATCCATGAAATTCGTGCATGTATTAGAAAACATAACATTCTGCAGTTTATTTACTAATCGTTTGAGGCCATTTCACGATTTCAGTCATCACAGTAACCAGTAACCTCTTCCTCTTCTCATCGGAGACATGAGATGCAGCACTAAGCAGTCTCTCGCTGTCGGTGCTTCATGCTTGTAATGATTTTTGCGTCTTTCTCTGACAGTTTTAAATACTTTCACACTGCAGACGTGTTTGCTGCATTAGTGCGTGCCTCTATTTGATTGCGTCACGGCACTGTTCGGTAAAATTTATTCGGTCTTTTCGCTAATTTGGCTGAACACCGAAAGAGTTTTTTTTGCTATTTTCAGCCGAACAATTTCGGTTGCCGAACATTCGGTGCATCCCTAGTGTCAAACTGGACTTGTCAATAAGTTCTTCGCTGACTGGCTTGCGCAACAACGCGTTATAGGAATTTTCCACTCGAGTTTAAATTTTTCAACTTTTGCAGAAGACACGATAACACACAATCACGTCTATTTGCATCTTTGCATTGACTTTGTGTGTAATCTACTCGCGTGAATAATTAAATCCGCTTTTGGTGTGCACACACCATTAGACTTTGTTCAGGCAGTGTTTTTGCTATGTGTGACTCGAAGTTGTTGTTAGGGACGGAATGATCACATCAGTCGATCATGAAAGCACATGACATCAGTTTTTGGATTCGTGGATGTTCTCTGGCATGAGCAGGAAGGATGAGACGCTGAAGCCAAGCATGACGGCCTTTATGAAACTGCATGTTGGCCGAAGCATTTGCTCTTTTTAGCTTGCTTTCTCTCTCTCTCTTCCCCTTTTTTCAGCAGCAGGTTGTTATACTTTGAAAATGTATCAGCCGAAAAAACCTCAGTTCTTATTTTCCGTTCCCCTGAGCAATTTATTTTTGTCGCCTGTCTGCTGTGAAATCATTATTTAAATGATCAGTATCCTGTGAAATCAGTTCCTGTGAATTTTCTAACTTTTATTATAGAATATAGCTGTCATAGATTATAACATATCACAGCCGCTATATCACACCCAGCTTGTGATGGAATAAAGACAATAATTACATTTCATCAGATTGAATTTCTTTACAATAAGATTCACAACCTGGTAGATGAGGCTTTTACAAGTTTTATAAAGAAGTCTTTTCTGCTCACCAAGGCTGCGTTTATGTGATCAAAAATACAGTAACAATTGTGAAACAGTATTACAATAAAAAAAAAAACTGTTTTATGATTTAATATATTTTAAAATGTAATTTATTCCTGTGGTCAAAGCTGAATTTTCAGCATCATTACACCAGTCTTCAGTGTCACATGATCTTCAGAAATCATTCTAATATGCTGATTTGCTGCTCAAGAAACATTTCTGATTATTAGCAATGTTCAAAACAGTTGTGCTGCTTCATATTTTTCTGGAAACTGAGATACTTTTTTTTGAGAAACTTTTATTTTCCAGGATTCACAGATGAATAGAAAGTTCAAAAGAACAACATTTATTTGAAATAGAAATCTTTTGTAACATTATAAATGTCTTTACTGTCACTTTTGATCAATTGAATGCATCCTTGATTAATAAAAGTATTAATTCCTTTAAAAAAAACCTTTGATGTAACTGACTACATTTCTCCAAATTTCTCTAAACCGGAGGTTGAATCTGAATTATTTTGACACTGTTTTTGTGTTCACTGTTTTCTAGTCAAATCTGAGATTTGGGTGTTTTAGGTTTTGTTTTTTTACTAATCAGGTGTGACTTTGAAGCGATGGACTGACTAGTTGAGCTCTACCACTGCTGCCCTTTGCTGTTTAAAGTGTTTCCTGACGCTTTCTGCTCTCTCATATCATGCCTTTAGTGTTCTGCTGTGTTGTTGTGAGATGTTCTGTGGATGAAAACAGACTCTGATGCTGAGATCATGTGGAGATCTTTGTCTGGTTAGGGTTGGGAATCGAGAAGCCGTTCTGTTCTCCAAAAAAAAAAACACTCTTAAAAAAATAAGGTTCCAAAAGGGCGTTTTTGCAGCAAAGCCATAGAAGAACCATTTTTGGTTCTCCAAAGAACCTTTCAGTGAACAGTTCTTAGAAGAACCTTTTTTCTTAGTGTGAAGAACATTTTTAATAATCTTTGAACACTTTCACACTTTTGTGGAATATTAAAGGTTTTTCATGGAACCACTGGTGCCAATAAAGAACCTTTATTTTTAAGAGTGTAATGGAATTGTATAAGACTCTATTGTTCTATAATTGTTTCATAAATGGTTCTTGATCTCATAAGCTATAGAACTGATTTGGTTTAATGGCTTACTTGCTTTACTCGTTTGCAAGTGTTGAACTCTGAACTAACTCAACCGTACTAACAGAATCATGAAATCATAAAAGGATCAGTTCACCCAAAAATGAAAATTTGCTGAAACGGTCCTCACCCTCAGACCATCTGAGATGTAGATGAGTTTGTTTGTTCATCAGATTTGGAGAACTGTAGCATTGCATTACTTGCTCAGCAATGGATGCTCTGCAGTGAATGGGTGCCGTCAGAATGAGAGTCCAAACAGCTGATAAAAACATCACAATAATCCACACCACTCCAGTCCATCAGTTAACATCTGGAGAAGACAAAAGCTGCATGTTTGGAAGAAACAAATCCATTTTTAAGACATTTTTAACTTCAAACTCTTGCTTCAAGCTAAAATATGAGTCCATAATCCAGTGGAAAAAGTCCATCTCCTGTTGTCTTTCACATTAAAATCCACCCACATATTTGTTTAGAGCTGTTTTAGACTGTTTTCACTTGTAGACAGTGCTTGATCTGTGCAGAATTCTCTCCTATTTCAGACAAGACCACTTTTTCACTGGAGGAAGCATTATCATGGATTATGGAAATATGCACTCATATTTTAGCCAGAAGCAATGTCTTGAAGTTAAAAATGGCTTGATGGATTTGTTTCTTACAAACATGCAGCTTTTGTCTTCTCCAGATGTTAACTGATGGACTGGAGTGGTGTGGATTATTGTGATGTTTTTCTCAGCTGTTTGGACTCTCATTCTGACGGCACCCATTCACTGCAGAGCATCCATTGCTGAGACACATTTCTCCAAATCTGATGAAGAAACAAACTCATCTACATCTCAGATGATCTGAGGATGTGGACATTTTCAGCACATTTTCAATTTTGGTTGAACAACTACTTTAAGAAACCACAACCAAAAATAGAATCACAGCCATTAAATTTCTAACGATTCCCTCTTCTACTGCTGGTCTTTAGTCTGTAAATTAAATCTGGTTGCATTGACTCTGATTCAAATGACTTTTGAGATTAAACTTGCCTAACTAATCCAATCTTCTTGAGTTAGCTGGTCTTCGTAGATGCTTTTCGCCGCCGTCTCAATGATCATCCTGCAGTGGTGGTTTTCCAATGATGCTTTCCCCCCCTCCATTTTCTGTATTGTTTTGCTCAGAGTGAATCAAATAACTATGTGGAACCAGGGTCCTGCCTAGTCCCAGCTCAGTTGTTGCATCACTAGTTGAGTTGTCTGCTGCTAACTAACCAGGGTTGTTAGTTGTCCACACTATGTAGTCATTACACAGGACAGAGCGGTAGGGTTCAGTGTGCTAACTGTCTAACGTGGCTTCCACTCTGCTCTCTAACGTGATTGTGATTTGCCCCTTGCTGAGCTTCGCTGTGCCTCTCACTGCACTCTGACCCTTTCCCTGTCACACGCACACATCCCGAACTCAAGTTCAAAGTCACATTTGAAATATCTTTAAGGTTACAAAAGACCTTATGTTGGTGCAAAGCCGTATGACTGACTTTCTTCTGTGAGACATTTAGCAGAATGTTCATGCTGCTTGTTCATATAATGACCACAGGCTGTCATGCTCCAAAAAGACCAAAAAAATACCATAAAGGTAATTGTAAGGTCATTATGACATTTCTGGTAGATGCTGGAACTACACCATAATGGTGCAAAATGCATCTTTGTCCATTTACGGCCATTTAAAAGTGGCTGTGCACTTTTTGCAAGCAGCAAATTAATTGATAGTATTTCATTGTGTTATTGTAGATGTTTCAACAGTATCCAGCTATTTATTAATTTATTTTAGTACTTTTTTAAAAATATATCATGTATATTTGTCAAAATAAAAGAACACATAATAAGATATTAGTAAAAGATCAATATATTTTGTATATAAAAAATGTAGATGTTTCACTAGTGTATAATTATTTATTAATTGTAATGTTTTTTTATTTAATATATTTAACGTTTTTCATATATAATAAATTTAACTGGATACTGTGTAATATATATGTATAAACACACATTATATACATATATATTACACAGTATCCAGTTAAATTTATTATATATGAAAAACGTTAAATATATTAAATAAAAAAACATTACAATTAATAAATAATTATACACTAGTGAAACATCTACATTTTTTATATACAAAATATATTGATAAGTATACAATTATTTAAATAAATTTCATATTAAATATTTTTTTATTTTGCGTAATTTATTTTTTATAAATAATATTTTTAATATTAATCAGATTTAATATTTTAATATTTTGTAATATATCCTTTATAATATTTTTAGATATAATAAAATAATATAAATAGGGTTCAGTAGTGTCCAAGTATTTTTTTTTTATCAGATTTTTTTTTTGTATATTTATATATTGATTTGTCATATGACGCTTACAGTTCATATTTAAAAAAAAAAAAAAAAAGTCCATTACCAATGAGCTAAAATGCTGTTTGGTTATTTCCAACAGCTCTTGTTCCAACTTTAGATTTATGCATGTTGAATTCTTAGTTTGAAGTGTGGAAAGGAGTATTTTGAGTAAATAACCACTTGGTATACAAAAATACAATGGCTTCAGAATACATGGATGTAGTGCACAGATTGTATGGAGCACTTTTATTTTTATTTATTTTGGAGCTTGACAGCTACTGGTCACCATATGCTTTCATTATACTGAAAAGAACAGCTTGGAAAACTTCTAACATGTTCCACATAAGAAATACAGCGTGAAGGCAAGTAAGTGATGACAGAAGACTCATTTTTGGGCGAACTGTTCCTTTTAAACAGGCAGTAGCTCTCAATATATTCCAGGTTGAGGTTCAGACAGCTGGCTGATGACCCCATAATGTCTTCCTCCGATAATCTCATCCTATCAGGAGGATTGCTAGACTTAGCCGACAGGGAAAGATGAGGATAATTAGATTTCAGAAGCACTAGGCTGAGACAGCAAGCTCACTTTGGGAGGGTTTTTTGGGGAGGGCGATTGCGGGGAAGTCTAGGGCCAGGAAACAGGAAGTACTGAATTGTCTTTCTTGCAGGGATGTCAGCAGTCAGGAGTGGGAGGAAGGGGAGGAGTTTGAGTGTTACCCTCCTGGGATGAAGGTGCAGGTGAGGTATGGGCGAGGCCGCAATCAGAAGACGTACGAAGCCACTGTGAAAGAGTCAGACCTGGAGGGGGGAGAGGTGCTCTACCTGGTGCACTACTGTGGCTGGAACGTCAGGTAAGGCAGGACCCTGGGAACTCACGCCTAATCTGTTTGCATTTACGAAAAAAACCTGGTTGCCCCAATCAGATTATGGTACTGGAGTCAGAAAGTCTGCAGGGATGATGTGTTTTCGTAGGCCAAAACCCAGAGTTGAGCTTTTTAGCACTTCCGTTTCCATCGTCCTGAAGTCAAATGGGTTTTTGGTTAAACGTTTGAAATGAGGTCTATTGAGAACACAAGATCAAGATATTTTAGGCCAAACCTCAAAACCGAGCATTTTAGCGCTTACAGTTGCATCTTTCTGAAGTTGGTCTTTTTGAATGGGTTTTTGGTTAAAATATCTGAAATAAGCTCTGTCGTCAACAAAAGCTCCAGATATTTTCACTTTTTTTTTTTGTAGGCCAACAGTGTATTTTAGCGCTTCCATTAGCGTTGTCTTAGTCATTTTTTGAATGGGTTTTTGTTAAATGGCTGAAGTAAGGTTTGTCGTGGACACAACCTCAAGATGTTTTCCCATTGTTTTTGTTGGCCAAAACCCAAAAACAAGTATTGTACCACTTTGTCTTTGGGTTTTTGGTTAAATATTTGAAGGAAGGTCGTTGGTGAACCTTTTTGTTTGGCCAAAACCCCAAAAGGAACATTTTAGTACTTCCAGTTCCATCGTCTTGAAGTCAATTGGTTTTTTGAATGGGTTTTTGGTTAAATATCTGAAATTAGGTCAGTGGTGAACACAAGCTTAAGATATTGTTGTGTTGTTTTTGTAGGCCAGAGCCCAAAAACAAGCATTTTAGCACTTCTGGAGCCACCGTCCTGAAGTCAATGGGTTTTTGGTTAAACGCTTGAAATAAGGTCATTGTTGAACAATTGTTGTTGAGTCTCAAGATATTTTCCCCTTGTTTTTATAGGCCAAAACCCAAAAAAGTATATTTTAGCGCTTCCATTAGCATTGTCTTGAAGTCAGTCTTTTTTTTTTTTTTAAATGGGTTTTTGGTTAAATTCCTGAAAAAAGATCTGTCTTGAACACAATCTCAAGATA
This sequence comes from Tor tambroides, assembly GCA_021397915.2. Classification (NCBI taxonomy): domain Eukaryota; kingdom Metazoa; phylum Chordata; class Actinopteri; order Cypriniformes; family Cyprinidae; genus Tor; species Tor tambroides. The sequence goes on from JAFVLL020011318.1 coordinate 9,976, forward strand.
TTTTCACATTTTTGTAGGCCAAAACCCAAAAACAAACATTTTAGCACTTCCATTTCCATCATCCTGAAATCATTGGGTTTTTTGAATGGGTTTTGGTCAAATGTCTGAAATAAGGTCGTTGGTGAACACAATCTCAGGATGTGTTTACATTGTTTTTGTTGGCCAAAACCCCAAAAAACTGTATTTTAATGCTTCCAGTAGCATCGTCTTGAAGTCAGCTGTTATTTTGAATGGGTTTTTGGTTAATTTCTTGAAATAAGATCTGTCGTGAACGCAATCTCGAGATATTTTCACGTTTTTGTAGGCCAGAACCCAGTAACGAACATTTTAGCACTTCCATTTCCATCATCCCAAAGTCGGTCGGTTTTTTAAATGAGTTTTTGGTTAAATGTCTGAAATAAAGTCTGTCATGAACACAAGCTCAAGATTTTTGTACTTTTTAAGACATAAACTGCATTAGTAAAATGAATTGGATACTTGTGATTTTTAAAAAGTTTTTACAGTAGCTAACGAATAGCTAAATGGCACTACAGACTCAGAGGTTGTCGGGGACATTAAACATCATCAAACAAACAAACAAACAGGAAAACTCATCTACTTGTGTTTATAATCTTGCAAACTATTCTAACGTTCAGTGAAACGGTTTTAAATGAAGACTGACGGAGTTGTGGTGGTGGTGTTGATTCATGCTACCATGGCGTAGTTCGTTTATCTTTAGCTTTTTACTTCTGCCAATTAAATTAAGGCTTAGAAATTCGTCCATTTGTGAAGATTAGCATGAACAAAACATGTAAGAATCAATCATCCAAGAGCCTTTTGGGTTTTTGTCTGTGGAACCAGGTTGACACGAACTTAACGGGCTGGCCTACAAAAATACAACCATGACCAACCACAGCTTTTTTGGTTTTGACATGTGGAAATGTGTTTAAACAATACTTTCTGCTCATACGAAAGTAATAAATACTGATTATTTCAGATCATAGTCCAAAAACAAAGCAGAATATGCAGTTCTGCTCATGGATATTTAGTTTACTACTAAGTTCCTTTCAGAGATTTGATGCATTAACCTGGAAAACTTGGTAATTTTTTGCAGTTAGTTTTTCCTAAGCATTTATAATATCAAACTGGTACTTTTTGAACTCGACTTGGTTTCCAGTTTGCCAGATTGAGGAGGTGCTTTCTAGTTTCGTGTGTCGTCTTTTGGAAAATGTTCAGCTTAGTGATAGACTGATACAGCATCTTATCATCGTCTTTGAAGAGGGTGAAGAACATTTCTGGGTGGTTTATAGAAAGAAGCCAGGTGTACATTTGATACTTGACACATTACAGACTTTTTGAGTTCTTTTCTGCGTCTGAGAGGATGATCAGAGATGAAAGGAGCGTAAAAGTACGTTCACACTTGTAGTCATTTGTACTCGGCAGTAATAGCCAGTATGAGGAGGTGGATCACATGAGCTCAGGGTTCGATCTGTTAGCATTCCCATTCATCTCAATGGCAGTTCTTCAGTCGCCATATGAAACTGAAGTACAAAATCTTCTTCGTTTCAGTTCTTCAGTTCTGGGTTTACGTTTTTTCCCTTCCAACTCTCATTGAAAAGAAATGGTTATGGTTGCTTCACCATTACAAATCGCTATCATTATGAACAACACTTAAAACTAGGATATGTCATCATGACATGCTCAGACTTTGGTGTGTGTGTTGTGTGGACATTTCTGATCCTGAAGCTCTTTTCTGACAAGTAGCAGAGCAGGATCTTCTGAAGACCTTGTTGCAGCTTTGATGTTTTACACTAGTCATGTTGTCTCTTTTGCAGTGTTTTATGTTTATGGTGCATTTGTTCTCTTGATTGTGGCTTTATATCTTGCAGTTGTGACTTGTGCAATGTAGTATCTCATTTGTGCACTGCATCTCACAATTGCAACAAAACAAGTGTTTTATGAGTTTTTGAGCCGTATTATTTAGTAAATCAGTCCGTCTCTCTTAACAGGTATGACGAGTGGATCAAAGCCGATAAGATTGTCAGACCAGCCAATAAGAACGTCCCTAAAATAAAGCACCGCAAAAAAATAAAGGTACAGTCTGATTTCCTTAAGGAGTTTTTTTTTTTTTTCTTTTTGTTTTTCAGCATACTCAAACGTTTGGTGTCTGTACGACTTAAATATTTTTGAGTCTCTTATGCTCACCAAGGCTGTATTTATTTAATCAATAATACAGTAAAATTATGAAATATTTTTACAATTTCAAATAACTGTTTTCTGTTGTAATATATTATAAATTGTAATTTATTTCTGTGATCAAAGCTGAATTTTCAGCATCATTACTCCAGTCTTCAGTGTCACATGATCTTTCAGAAATCATTCTAATATGCTGATTTGCTGCTCAGGAAACATTTCTGATTATTATCAATACTGAAAACAGTTGTACTGCTGAATATTTTTGTGAAGCAGCATTTATTTGCATTTTGATAAATTGAACACATCCTTGCTGAATAAAAGTATTATTTCTTTAAAAAAAAATCTTACTGACTCTTAAACGGTGTATTCTTCATGCATATATTCATATTTAGAGAGGTTGCATTGTTAATTTGCTGTATTTGTTTAATCACAGAATAAAGCAGAACGAGAAAGAGACCGAATAGAGCGACTGACAGAGAGAGAGGATCTTCCTTTATCCAAAAATCGCATCAATCGATTGTCCAAACCGAACTCTGGCAGTGATGTTTTCTCCAAGATGGAGGAGTGTGGCGATAAAGGAAGCCAGCAGACGCCTGTCAAGTCTATTGAGATCACATCCATTCTCAACGGCCTCCCAGGTATATTCACACTGCAAGTCTTACTTTAAGGTGAAGTGTGCAATTTTTTAAAGCTAAAATACTTCCTTGTGTTCAGAGTCACTATACGTCAGTCATTGGTCATTTTACTTCCTGAAAAGTGACACTGTGATGCTTTCAAAACAGTTTGTTTTAGAAGATTAACTTCTGAATAAACCAATCACATGAGTCTGGGGGCGGGACTATCTAAATGTGAGTCTCCAGCATGGAGCATGTGGGAAAACTCATTGGAGAAAGTTATTGTTCTTGTCACTGTCATTGTCTCTGTTGATATTTTGTGCCAGTATTGGCTGAGAACCTTCACCTTTAAACTTCCCACAAGTTCCCACAATCATGGAAATGTTGGTAATATTACATCATTTTTAAACTTGCAAAAAAATCATTGAAAAGTCACAATTTTCTTTCTTTGTCTAGTTACACTACCATTCTTTTTTTTTCCTTTTTTTTTTTTTTTAAAGAAATTAATACCATAAGCAAGGATGCTTTACATTAAGACAGACAGTAAAGACACGATTAAGATTATTTTTTTTCTTTCTCTTTTTTTTAGGAAATTAATACTTTTTTCTGCAAAGATGCATAATTATGAATGTAAAGACATTTACAATATTGCAAAAGATTTATATTTCAAATAAACTTTCTATTCATCAAGAATCCAGGAAAAAGGTATCACAGTTTCCACAGAAATATTGATCAGCACAACCGGTTTCAACATTGATAATAATCAGAAATTATTATTCAGCAACAAATCAGCATATTTGAATGATTTCTGAAGGATCATGTGACACTGAAGACTGGAGTAATGATGCTGAAAATTCAGCTTTGATCACAGAAATAAATTATGTTTTAACATAGATTCACACAGAAAACAGATATTTTAAATTCAAATAATATTTCACAATTTTACAGTATGTTTAATCAAATAAACGCAGCGTTGGATGAGCATAAGGATTGGATGAACTTCTTTCAAAAACTTAAAATAATAATAATAATAATACATTTACAGACCCTGAACTTTTGGACAGTAGTATATGCAGTTTCATCAACTAAAAAATGCTGGTGGTTGGATTTCTAACACTTGCAATAAAATAAACATTAACTGAAATAAAAATAAATTATTATTTTATTTCATGTAGTTGCCAAGGCAACATTTCTCATTTTTGTTTGGTTTAAGTTGAACTAAAATAAGAAATAAAACTGAAACTTAAATACAATTATATAGACACAAATAAGAAAACTAATAAAAATGACAAAAACAACCAAATTACTAAAATTAAAAAAATTGACTTAATTAAAATGAAAAAAACAAAGTACAATTGAATTTAAAATATGAACAAAAAAATATAATACCATATCAATGATACCAAAATAGCACTGCATGAAAATTCATTGACCAAAAGGTGTGGGAAACCTGTTACAATTGTTCAATTTAACACAGTAACAAAGCTAATGTTTGAGGATCATCCCTTTGTTTCCCACAGGCTCTGAAAGCTCCACAGACGACAGTGAGCGAGAAGAAGACGGTGACGCTGATCACGACGAAGAGGATCATCCAGGAGTGCGAGCGAGCCTTCGGAAAGCAGGTCTTCCAGAGCGCCCGCATACGCCACAGCACTGGGAGAGCGGAAGCCCATCTGACGCCTTCAAAACTCCCGCAGCCATCGACGAGGAGCCGAGCGTCCAGGACGGCCCCGAAACGGCCAAGAGAAAGGGCCAGTTTGAGGTGGAGCTTGAGGGTTCTGGCGGCAGAAGAAAAAAAGCAGAAAGTCAAGGCGAACGCGCTTTGAAAAGCCCAGCGAAGGGCAAAACTAGAAGCAGCAGAGGTGGCGATTGGCTGGCAAGTAGTTCGCCCAAAAAGCTGGAGGAACGGGGCTCTGTGGAGGATAGAGGTGCTCAATCGTGTAGCAGCTCTGAAGACGAAGCAGATCCTCCAACAGAACCACAAACCAAGAAAGAACCAAGAGGAAATCCCAAAACCAAGAGCTCCCCTTCTAAGAAGTACAACGGAGTGAAGGAGAAAAACAAAAGCGGGTGTTCGGGATTCTGGGAGATCCCAGAGAAAAGAGCCAAAATATCAACAGGGATCGAAGAAAGGTCGCCTGGCTGTCGCACCAAAGGCCAGAAGGACGTATGGTCCAGTATCCAAGTTCAGTGGCCTAAGAAGACCCTAAAAGAGCTGTTTTCGGACTCAGATACAGAGGCAGCCAACTCGCCTCCACCCGCTGTAACAGCTCCAGATGAGCCCTGCGTCGAACCCTCCAGAGATGAGGAGATCGCTGAGGATAAACTACAGGAGCATCCCAGCAGCGGCACCAATTCGGTCCTCAACACGCCTCCAACGACGCCAGAGTCGCCCGCTTTGGGCGAAGGACCCGCTGAGATCAGAGCACCATCGACGCCCAATGCTCCGCCCGCCAGTCCTCCGCCCGTCTCTTTACCCGCAGGTAGGCATATGATGGTATCATATGTTCATGTTGCGATTAATTGCTAATGTTTTTATCAAGGTATACGGTAGGGATGTAACGACTGACCGCGAGCCGGTTGAAAATCGATTCAAATATGTGATGATTCAGATCGGTTGAGATGCTTAAAGTGCCCCTATTATGGGTTATGAAAGGTTCATATTTTGGTTTGGGAGTCTCCAACAACAGGTTGACATGCATGCAATATCAAAAAACATTTTCATTGTCTTATAATATGCATTTATTTTTACCTTGCTTGCTCAACTACTCCCAAACGATTCGCTCAAACGATTCGTTTTTCCAAACTCCTCCCTTGCATGACGCTAATCTGCGGTGATTGGTCGATTTCATTTTTATTTTTATTTCATCATGCCTGTAATGCCTGATAAAGCTGTGCTGCTTTGTGTACAGCGTTACCAGGGAAACCGCTATTTTTAATGCTCCAAAAGCAGCACCTAGTGGCAAAGAATGAATTTGCATTTTCATTCAGACCAATGCGAAAAGACCAACAAGTGGGCGGGCAATATGCTAATGTTTCATGTTGACGTCAACATGAAACGGCTTGGGATTCGTTTTAAAAACGACTCATTTCAATGATTCAGAGTCGACTCTTTCTTTTGAGAGAATAATTTTAGACACGGTGCACTTTCAGATTTAAAACTTTGCAGGATGTTTTTATTCACTTAGAGCTGCATGAAAGCTCATTTTCAAAAATCCATAATAGGGGCACTTTAACAAATCGTGATACAGTTGGGGGTAGGAGTTTATACGATTGTAACTCTGAGGGGAACTGTCTTTAGAAAATTTGACATGGTATTTTCTTTTCATCTTGCCTCTGAAGGATGCATATTAAAGTAGATGTTCATAAGCACAGCTCTGATTTGATTACAGTGGTAACCCAGGAAACACTGTATCATTGCAGTTCATAAGCGCCACCTGCTGGCAGAGAGTGAATCTGCGTCTCATTCAGCTCATCTGCTGTTTCTGTTTCTTGCAGATATTTTTATGTATAGTTTCACAAAACTGAAGTCAGACTAATCTGTTTTTGCTTCAAATTTCAAAATTATACAATCTAATTTAGATTAAAAATTGCTCCTACTGCATGAATGCAGCATCTTCATTTGGATCATGATTAAAATGCAGTGATTGAAGAGCACAGGCAAAGCCTTTAGTTTGTTTATATGAAGAGATTTCTTTTATTTGTGTTATTTATTTGATTTGGGGTTTGTTTTAAAATTTCAGTTTAGTTTTGTTATATTTCAATTTCACAAAGAAACGTGTAGCATTTTGTCCAGGAATACAGCCTAATAAAAGGACACATTTCCATTTACTGTATAATTTGTCTTAAATCTTATTTTGTTAAAACAATCGCGAGTCGAGTGAATCGTTACATCCCTAGTATCGGTATTATCACGATATTGAAATTTAGTTGCAAAAAGTGTTTTCGTAATAGTATAATATGTTTAATTTTTCCTTATAACACAAAATACTGAACATTTAAATACAATAAAGCAATGCACAAAAAATATAGGCTAAAAAGTACTTAAAGTGCAAAAGAATTATAAAGACCAATTGGTAACACTTTACAATAAGATCTCATTAGTTAACATTAGTCAATGCATTAACATTAACAATGAGCAATAGCTACATTTGCTACAGAAGTTATTAATCTTTGTTAAAAATGCAACTTTAACTTCATGTTAGCTCGAGTTCATTAAATAACACAGTTGAAAGTTTTGATTTTAACAGCATGTTATTAAATATTGAAATTACCTAACATTAATGAATGTTATTCAGTTTTTCATTGGCAGTTTATGTTAACTAATTAACTAATGTTAACTAATACAAACATCTGAATGGCTATTTAAATCATTTAAATAAGTTTCAGCTGCTTTGTTTATGGGATTCCAAGGTAAGGCTGCATTTTTTTTTTTTATGTGCAGCGCCATCTGCTGTCAGAGAGTGAATGTGCACTTTCATTCAGCACGTGATTGTTTACATGAGTGCACATGCATCTAAATTTGACACAGCATACAGCGCTCTGTTGTGCATTTAACCAGTGGATAGGAAAAGTATTCTTAAAATGCATTCAAAAAATCTAAATAATTTGTAATAATTATGCATGGTATTTTGAAGTGCCTACAATAACAATATCGTGCATGTTCATTATCGTGATATATCGCATGTCTACCCGCAGGACCTCTGATGGAGGAGCAGGCGGGGGGACGCAGCGAGTCTGACAGCAGTACAGTGGAGGTGGAGAGCTTGGGTGGAGAAATCCAGGAGATTCCTCAAGAAGAGGGGGCAGGTTCCCCTTCCAAGGCTTTTGATGGAAACCTGTCCTGCAACAGTAACAGCAACTGTAGCCTGACGCTCAGCAACAGCAGCCAGCAGGAGAGCAAGCAGAAAGCCAAAGGCATGTATTGTTGTCTACATCAACATGTTTCTGATGCTTCCAAACTGTTAGAGATTGTTTTGTTTTGGTCCAATTTTAAGGAAACGTTGCATGAGTGCTTTACATATAATGTGGCATAAGTGTGTGAAGGTGCTGCAAGGGATTTTAAATTTAGTTTTTCTTTTTAATAAATTTATAGTTTTATTTAGCAAGGATGCATTAAAGTGAAAAGTGATAGGAAAGGCATTTATAATGTTGTTGAAGATTTCTGTATCAAATTAAATGCTGTTCTTTCTGTTCATCAAAGAATCCTGAAAAATAAAATATATCACAGTTTCCACAAAAATATGAAGCAGCACAACTGCTTTCAACACTGATAATAATCAGAAATGTTTCTTGAGCAGCAAATCAGCATATTAGAATGATTTCTGAAGGATCATGTGACACTGAAGACTGGAGTAATGATGCTGAAAATACAGCTTTGATCACAGAAATAAATTACATTTTAACAGATATTCACATAGAAAAGAGTTATTTTAAATTGTAATAATATTTTACAATTTTACTGTTTTTATTGTATTTTTGATCCAATACATGCAGCCATGGTGAGCAGAAGAGACTTTCAAAAACACAAAAATCTTACAGACCCCAATTTTTTTCAGTGGTAGTATACATATCCTGTTTTAAATATTTTTTATATTATATAAAAATATAATAAAAATATAAAATATTAAAAACATTTCCAATTACATTAATTTTTAAATGATTTAAAGGTATCATAGGTGATTGTCTTCAGAAACATTTTTTGTTATTCTGGTTGAAAGTCTCTTCACATCCTGATAGCAATCATTAAGTTAAGTGGTCTAAATGTATTTATCAGTATTTATATATTCTGTGGAAGGTGTAGGACCAAGAAATGTTCGCCCAATCAAAACGCTCGGTCCGAGCGTTTTAATTTTCTCTCCTACCTGCCTGTCAACGTATGTATTTGCATACCTCTGCGCACCCTGTTCGCGCAGACATGACACGTCATCAGCGCGTTCACGCACGCTATTGCAGACAGAGCGAGAATGGCAGGCAAACATCAACAACCCGATCTTCCTTCCTGGTATTGTAGTACTTTCACTAACTGTGCTATAAAGTTTTCTCACCGGTGAATGACACATGATGTAGCCCAGCGGTTCCCAATTGCAGTCCTCGCGCTCCCCACTCTGCATATTTTGCATGTCTCGCTTAGTTAACACACCCGATTCAGATAACCAGCTCGTTAGAAGAGAGCTACGTGCATGAACTGTGTTCCAATTGACATGCTCCCTACACAGTGTTCATTGCTCCCTACTCCCTGAGCAGGGAAAATCCATTGAAGTTTACTTCACTTCGGAACATTCATTCACGGATTGCGCTGCGCAGCATCTTCACACACAGACGAAACTTACTAGAGAAGTGTGACATAATATACCTCTGTAAATAAATACCATTTAAATTCACGTCTAGCACACTTTAATTGCCCTTTGTATGGAACATATATGCTTGCTTTGAACTGGACCGTTGATGTAGCCTATTGTAGTAATTTAATGTTGTCTCTGGTATTCTGCTCTTTGAGCGTATGTGTGTTCAGGGGGCGTGGCTTTGGACGGCGATTGCAGGGAGGGTGGGACATTCGCTTTCAGTGCTATCAGGCTAAAGTTAGCATTTTCCGAGATCTCCAACGGCACCTTTAATGATGCTGAATGTGGTTAATTATTCATAAATTCTGACCTTACATGCAGAAAACATCTTTATTATCTACAATAATGCTATGTAACAGGCTGAGTATCATGTCTGGTGTCAGTAGACGGTGAGGAAGCTCACTAGGTTTTGGAGCAAAGTTAGGTGAATGTTTTTGCATTCTACTACACTGCTGGTCCAGTTTCGGCTTCAACTGTTGTGCTCGCATTTTTTGCAGCAAATTTTAACTAGAGACTTTTAGCTTTTTAAAAAGCAGTTGCTAAAGTCTTGCAGTTTTTCCAGAACCTTAGCATGCATCAACCCCAGACACTCATGACAAAAAGAATTTTGATTTGTCAAAATGTAGCGAAGATATTAGTTAGATGTTAGCCATGCGATGCCCATTTTTACGAGCTGACCTATAGCTGCTGAATGCATTGTCCAAGCTTAACGAAACTTGACACACATAGACAACAGGACATTTTGAGGATGCACACCAAGTTTGGAAACATTCCGCCAATAGGGGGCGCTACAACAACAAAGAAATTGGTATAATTTCACAAGGGTATGATCCATGAAGTTGAAAATTAGTGTGCCTCTTCTTTGGTGGACGTCCTAACTTATCCTCTATTAGGACTTGGCTCATTAAAAAACAAGGCCACCAGCAGCCAATCAAAATTCAGCGGTTACCAACATAAAGTTTCAATGGCTTACCATTACAAAATTGGATATATTTGTACATGTGGTGAAACAAATGCATGTACCAAATTTTGTGAAAATCGGTGGTGCTATAACAAGCAACCTTTTTAGCTAATAACTCAACTGTGCCCTTCATCTCGTGTTTTTAGATGTAAAAACAGCTTGTTTCACTGATTATTTTGCGTATATTCTTTGAACATTGACTAGTTGTCAGTGCAAAATCTAAAAATAATAATCATCATTCCAAGAAATGCATTGTCTCACTGAGATCTTGTCTGTTTCACAGCCTCATCCAGTCAGAAGCGGCACAAGGAGTCTCAAGGCGGCGGAGCATCAAAGAAACACAAGCGCAGTCATAAAAACCTGAGCTTACATCCCAAGAAGAACCGCAAACCAGGTAACAGAAATCGACATCTGCTTGAAGAGCTTTTTATGTTTTCAGAGAGGTCAATGGAGCGTTGATGAGCTTCAGCACAATTACTCTAGAGCTTTATTTCTACAAAAAGCAGCTCCTGTAATTCAGTCTTCCTCTAGTCCTTCCAGATTGCTGGTCTTTTCTTCCTGCAGGGATGTGAGCGTGTTCAAGTGTCTCTGCTCATCCATTTCTTTAGCGTTTTGAGGGTGTATTGCAGCAGTGTAGCATCATCCTGTAAATCACCTGTGATGAAAAGCTGAAGTAGTTCAGTGACTTCAGTAACTCACTTTATGTGATGGCTTTTGTTTCCAAATGAAGTTATGGTTTGCTCACATTCTGCTGCCAGTAAAAACAGATACCTAGGGGTTGGTTTTTTTTTTTACACTGAAGTCCTCTCAAACCACTTTCAGTTGACCCAAATATAAGCTGTGTGGCGTAAGAGTCTAGTTCTCTTTGCATTCACAATGCATCTGAACATGAATGTGAACTCTCAGCACACTTTTCTCTCACACTGTATTTTGTTAGATTATTATAATGTAATACTGATATTAGGGTTGCATGATTATTTGGGAATGCAACATGCTCCAACAATCTTCCTGTACTTGTAATGAGAAGTGCTTATCAACAAAAGAGGTTTAAGGTCTTGTGTTTTTTTTTTTTTTTTTTTGTCAAAATAAAAGTTTGATGCTGTAACGTTTAAGTAATTTTTTTTTTTTTTTTTAAATTTTGCAGTGAAATACTATTATAATAATATTTACTATTTTAATTAGTAATTTTGTATATTTTTATTCAGTAGTACTAGCAATTGTTGTTGTTGTTATTATTATTATTTTATAGCCTATAAACAAGTGTGGCAAACCTGACAATTTGTAAATCTGAACCTAATTTTAATCACATTTTAAATGGCAGTTTTTTTTCTTGTCCCAAATTGTGCAGCCCTTTATTGATATGATTTTTTTTTAATACAAAAATAATATAATCTACAGTTTTTCCACTTTTGCTGCATTGGTAGAAAGTCTGGTTGCTGAAAACTGAAGGAAGTCTTTTGAGTTTGACCTAAAATATTTACTTTAAGTACCACCTGAGGTTTTAATTTATTATTTTAATAATTTAACAACAAATAAAATAGAATTAAAATTGAATATTTGATCTATTTATTATTTATACATTTGTTTCATTTCTAAATAAATTATTACAATTAAATTATTATTAAATATTAAATGATTACATGTAGTATTTAAAATATTATTAAATAAAAGTATATAAAATATTATTATTATAATGAAATCATAAAATGTAAAATTAATTATTAGTTTAATTATTAATTCATTATGTCTTATTAGCTTTAATTCTTAATTATTATTAGCACACACCCCAGTTTGGGAATCCCTGTATAAGTGCTTTGCTTTCACACATACTAAAACGGACAACTTTTTATTTAAATCAAACTCAAGCATAGTTTTTTTTTAAATTATTTTTATTTAATATAATTTTATGTGGTTATAAAGGCCAATGTTAAAGTGTCTGTTAAAGTGTCACTGGTCTTTCACAGACTCCAGAAATGTGCGTGTAAAACTGTGGAAAAGTGGGAGTGTAGAGGGTGGGAAGAGGGGAGAAAACAACCAATAAAACAGATTTAAATGGTATTTTTGCAGTTTAATATTTACAGATACTAGTCCATATCACGATTTGATTTAATTTTAATGACCTACTTTTGATTTATTCATCCCAACTTTGACAAATTCCGTGACATTCCTCGTTATACAGTAAATTCTGTTTCTGTGTCTGGATTCCATGATTCCGTCTGCGTTTTCCACATCGCGGAAATCATAAAGCCATAATTATAATGAGTTCTGTTGTCTTTTGTCACGTCTCACCGTGACGCTTGTGTCCAGTAGACATGGTGTGACTGTAAATGCAGACCTTGAGCCAAAAACTCATCACCAAACACCAATGACTTGTACATATGGGTTCAGTCATTTTAGACACTTCCAAAACTGTTGCAACAGAGATGGAAATACAATTTTTAAATGCATGAATTATGTTCCCATCGTTGTTGCCACAGATTTGGAAGTGCATTTTTCTGTTCTAAAGAAGGGGGTGTCCCAATACTTTTGTCTATATAGTGTATGTACAAGTCATTTGTTGGCAAGTCATTTGAGTTTTTGGCTCAAGGCCTGCATTTACAGTCATACCAGAGGTGTTAAACTGGGATTAGGACTTGGTTTTATGCAGACCATTCAAGTTCTTCCACACTGACTGAATCAGTAATTTTCTTTTTGAACCTTGCCTTATACACCGAGGCATTGGCATGTTAGAATAGAAAAGGGTCCTGTCCAAACTGTTGCTATAATATTAGAAGCACACAATTCCCTAGAATATCATTATATGCTTTAACATTAAGATTTGTACTCATAGAAATTACTAAAGTAGTCAAACCTGTTCATTAGAAGGGGGCGACCCAATACTTTTTTGGCAATATAGCTAAAAAAATGTGTTTTAGGGTTTCATGACACTTTAAATGTTTAATGGTCCATATAAGCTTTCGGGTTCAATTTCCCCTCATGAAGCGGTTCTGTGTTTGTGATGATGAGTGTTTGTCTCTCCTCTCTTCTCCTCTGGGTGGCGCTGCAGCCCACAGCAGTGACAGTGAGGACCAGTGTATGAGCGAGAGCACTGCCAAATCCCCCTCATCCAAGAGCAGCAGCGAGCTGAAGACACCCATCCCTCCCAAGTGCTCCGGCCGGACGCCCTCCTCAGGCCACAAGTACCACAAACACGGCGATCCGGAGCACTCCCACGGCCGGAGCAAGTGGAGCTTCCAGATGTGTAAGTGCCACAGACTGCCACAGATTCTCAATAGCCGCTTTTCCACTGTGGGGCCAGTGCGAGCCAGTGCTTTAAACGGGCCGGGCCGGGCGGGGCTAATAGCCTCGGACCTGTAGCACCGAGCCCAAAATCACGCTGCGTTTCCACCGTCGGGCCAGAAGCTCCACTAAAACCCGCCCTTTACACGCCTCTCTGGAACAACGTCACGCAACCCCATCATTTCACCAACAAAGAGAAGTTATCAGAAAACTAATCAGAAATAAATCACTTGCTGGAACTAGCGTGATCTCACAACCAACATGATAAAAGCATGTTTTGTTAAAGATTTAAATCCAAAAGCATCAATGTTATACATTACTATAATAAGTGATACATTGATCATAATGAATTCATCAGGATTGAAAATTAGTCACAGCGGTATGAACCGTTATTTCACAAAAGAAAGAGGACACAGCCTACTTTCAGTTGAGTCTACTTTCAATTCAATTGTTTCTGTTTATTTGTAGTCACAGTAGTCTATATATCACATTTAGAAAGAATAATCATTTCTATATTTTTTCCATCAAAAATACGACCTGAGTAGCAGAGGGAGCTCCCGAACAAAAACCATCATGATATTTTTTTTTGACATCTCGAGACGACACTTATGACAGATAAAATATGTTACTAAATAAATACAGGATTGTGATAGCCTGAATGAGAAGCATGACGTCTTATTTCTTCAAGCGGTTGTTTTTACCATGTTTACTATGGTAATGGCTAGCGTGCATAGTCTTTTGCATCGCTTATAAATATTTCTGCCTTGTATGGTGATCATAATCCACATCGGATCTCAAACAGAAGTTATTTCAAACACTTGCTGCTGTTTGAAAGTGAGTTTTGAGCTGAAATTATTTTAAAAGTCTTTAATGCTGGTGATAGCTGTTAACTTTATGAAATGTTCCGCGGTGCTGACGCTCTCCAGAAGCAGAGAAACGCCGCCTTTGTTCATAGCCACTCCTTTAGCCCCAGCTGGCCCGCTTTGGCAGAAGGTTTTCGTCGGACCAAAAAACCGAGGCACAATCAAGCCCCAGAAGTGACAGTGGAAACGCGACTGGCCCTGGCACGCACTAGCACTCTCACTTTTGGCCCGACAGCGGAAACGCGGCTAATAACGAATAAAAGAAATGAATATTTGATGCTGATTGCCTTTGGCTCCTGTCCATCCAGCGGACCTGGAAAAGATGAGCAGTCTCGAGCGGATATCGTTCCTTCAGGAAAAACTGCAGGACATCAAGAATCACTACCTCCTGCTCAAATCTGAGGTGGCCTCCATCGACAGGAGACGCAAGCGCATGAAGAAGAAAGAGAGAGAGAGTGAGTGCTTCCAGCTCGCACCTTTCAGTTTGTGTTGGGCAGCGTTATTTTAGTTTTACTTATACACTGTTAGAGTATTTATTGATGTTTTGAATGAGGTTTTATTTGTATATGATCAGTTTTCACTTTCATTTTGGTACAAGTTTGTTATTTTATGTGCTTTTGCCATTCTTATTTTATTTATTTATTCTTTTTAGGGCTGCAAACGATTAGTCGTGTTTAATCGATTCAAAATAAAAGTTTGTTTACATACTAAATGTGCTCCTGGAGCACAAAACCAGTCTTAAGTCGCTGGGGTATATTTGTAGCAATAGCCAAAAATACATTGTATGGGTCAAAATTAGGATATTAAGTAAAGCTCATGTTCCATGAAGATATTTTGTAAATTTCCTACCGTAAATAAGTCAAAACTTCATTTTTGATTAGTAATATGCATTGCTAAGAACTTCATTTGAACAACTTTAAAGGCAATTTTCTCAATATTTTGATTTTTTTTTTTTGCACCCTCAGATTCCAGATTTTCAAATAGTTGTATCTCAGCCAAATATTGTCCTATCCTAACAAACCATACATCAATGGAAAGATTATTTATTCAGATTTCAGATGATGTGTAAATCTCAATTTTGAAAAATTGACACTTATGACTGGTTTTGTGGTTCAGGGTCACATGTGTGTGTATTGTGTATTTTTATTATGTATATATAAATACACTTGCATGTATATATTAAGGAAAAATGTTAGATTTATATGTAAAATATTTATATTTATATATAATATAAATTTTATACAAGTGTCTACCTACAAATACATACAATACATACAAATATTTTTTAAAATATATACATGTGTGTATTTATATATACATAATAAATATACACAGTATACACACATATAGTATGTAAACATAAACTTTTATTTTGAATCGATTAATTGCGACTAATCGTTTTGCAGCCCTAATTCTTTTTTTTTTCTATTTAGCCTTAATTTATTTGTATTTAAGTGTAAGCTTTAGCAATTTTAGTACTTATTTCAGTTAGTTTTGAGACATTTCTAATTTTAAGTTTTAAAAAAATTTTGTGCTTTTGTCTTTTTTTTTAGTTGTTTTTTAATGTATATTTCTATTTAATTTTCATATATTTTATTTCAGTGTTAACTTTCGGTTAAATTTCAGTTTTCAGTTAAATTTCAGTAATTTTAGTACATAAACTTATTTTAGTTAGTTGCCAGTTTTTCTTTATTTTTTTTTTTTTTTTCATTTTTGTACCTCAACTTTAACTTAAGTTAGTTGCCAAGGCAACATTTCTACTTTTTGTTGAAGTTTTAGTAATATTGTAATGTGCTTTTGTCATTTTTAGTTTGTTTTTGTTGTTGTTGTTTTGCCTTTTATTTTTCTATTTTTAAATTTAAATTTTCAATTTATTTTAATTTAAGATTTTAGTCATTTTAGTACTTCAACTTGCTTAAACTTATTTCAGTTGCCACGGAAACTTTGTTTACATGTAGGTATTTTAAGTTTTTCATGTAATATTTATATTTTTGTTTTATTTCAGATACCAAAAACAAGTCTTAGTACATGTAATTAACCATCACAGCATGTTGTTGGGGAATGTTGGAATATGGAATGTAACGTAGTCACCCATAACCCTGTTGTGTCCCTCAGGCGCAGCGGCGGCCTCGTCCTCATCCTCATCCTCGCCGTCCTCCAGCTCTCTGACGGCGGCGGTCATGCTGACGCTGGCCGAGCCCACGGTGTCCAGCGCGTCGCAGACCTCAGGGCTGTCTGTGGAGTGCAGGTGACAGCATCGGGACGCAGCTGCAGAGCAGCACAGAGCACTTAACCAGCCCCAGAGACACTGACAGACTGACCAAACCATAGCCACCAGACAGCAACAAGCACTATTTTATATCCACAACTGTTTCCTTGGCAAGCTAATTGCACTCAAGTGCACTTTTTTCCCCTGAGAGTTGAGGGTGGGTCGGGTTTGACAACAGGACAAAGACTATTTCTGTTTGTTCGTCCGTTCGTTTTACAAACCAGTCCTTTCGTGTTTGACCATTATGAATATTTGATTCTGTGTGTGAATATGAATTCATCTGCAGTGACTGAACACTGAAGTCGGTCCTGGGCCGGAGCTGAGTTTAGAAACGTGGAAATTCACGATTTGGCGGTCAGTCGACGCTGCAGTGCCTTATGGTTGGGCACTCGTGAGGAATGCTGGGAAACGCTCGGTGCTGGCTAACCTGTAATCGAGGGGTTGATGTGTGTTTCATGACAGAGCCCAAACTCACAAGAAAGAGAATGTCTGGTTTTCTTTTTAATCATCACAGGAATCTGTCCAGGTCATATTTCACCCTAAAACTGAAGAAAAAAATATTCTCTCTTTTTGCTCAAAGAAAACAAAGCCATAAAAGTTAATTACTACATTTTTTAACTGTGCATTTTTTAATATATATATAATTAATTATTAAATATGCAATTTAAAAAATACTGTATTACAGTATTAAGAATCACCATTGAGAATGAGACTTTTTAATCTAATAGATAATTATATATGAATTTCACAATGAATGCATTTCACATTATGATTTATATATGTATAATATGCAATAAAAAATACTGTATTACAGTAATGAGATAATGATAATCGCTTTTGAGAATAATAATTATTTAATAAATAATTTCAGAACAAAAAAAATCTTATTGGTCCTAAAAACTGCCCTTTTTTTTCATTGTGAAATTTTTATATATAATTTATCAAATATATGATTTAAAAAAATACTGAATTAGAGTAATGAGAATAACTAATGAGAATCATATAATTTCACAAAGAAAATAAATCTTAATGGCCTTATAACTAGGTTTCATTATGCAGTTCTTTTACATTTTGACTTTTTATATATACATAATGTTATTAAATATAAAATAGAAGCACCTTTGATAATAATTCTATATTTAATAAATGATTATGAATTCCACAATGAGAAATCTTAATGGCCTTGAAATTAGGCTTCATTATGCAAGATTTTTTTTTTTAAATTGTTAAATTTTTAATATATAATTATTTATTAAATATATAATTAAAATATACTGTATTACAGTAATTAGAAAAACAAAAACATTGAGCATTTTGAGAATTGTATATTTAATAATTATATATAAATAATTTCACAAAGAAAATAAATCTTAATGGCCTTAAAAATAGGTTTCATTATGCAATTCTTTTACATTGACATTTTTTATAAGTAAGTATTTATTAAATATACAACTTAAAAATACTGTTACAGTAACAAGAATCGCCACTGAGAGTGAGAATTTTATATTTAATAAATTATTATATATAAATAATTTCATAATGAAAATCAAAATCTCAGTGGGCCTAAAATTGGTTTCATTATGCAAGATTTGTTTTCATTGTAAAATGTTTTGTATATAATCATTTATTAAATATATAATTACAAATACTGTATTACAGTAATGAGAATCACCATTCAGAGTAATAAAAATTGTATGTTTAATAAGTAACTATATAAAAATTCATTTCACAATTGAAAAAAAGTCTTTGGTTTTTTTTTTTTTTCTTTTCCATTCAGTTTTGGGGTTAAATTTGACTTGGACATGTTTTGTTTCAGATCACGCCTTATGAATGTTAAACCCTAATTTGTCCATTGTTTTAGTTGTAATGATTTCAGAAAGCCTTATGAAAGATATATCGATCAGCCCTTCATCTTCTCCGCTCCCCACTCGATCCTCTACGTTTGTTCATGTGTTTTGTCGACAGACGGCTGAAGGAGGCGCGAGCGAGCCGGGCTAAGGGCTATTTAGACGTTTGGAGACGGAGAGAGTTTGCGTTCAGTATCTCTGGAGGTGAAATGTATTATGATTGTTGACAATTTGAGAATTGATGACTTTTTCTGGCAGCCAGGATTCT
This sequence comes from Tor tambroides, assembly GCA_021397915.2. Classification (NCBI taxonomy): domain Eukaryota; kingdom Metazoa; phylum Chordata; class Actinopteri; order Cypriniformes; family Cyprinidae; genus Tor; species Tor tambroides. The sequence goes on from JAFVLL020011318.1 coordinate 28,596, forward strand.
AAATGTATTTTACTACTGAAATCTATCCAGACCCTGTGGGGTTTTAATGGTTAATGTGGCAGTATTCAGAAGTGCAATGGCAGATTCATCTGTGATCGTGTGCAATGACAGATGCCGGTCTGTTCTGTACGTAGCCTTTGTGTGTTTATATCTTCCTTATTTCCATTTCCCACCTTTTTTTTTTTTTCCCCCAATGCCGTAAGTGTAGGATGTGGAGTAATAAAGCACTTAATTGCCACTGTGGGAAATGCTCCGCTGGTTTGGTGGCTAATGCTAGCAGTGACGGGTGGACTGTGGGTTAAAGCAATACTTCACCTAAAAATGAAAATGCCTTCATGTTGTTCCAAAACCATTTGATGATATTTTCCTGTCAAACACAAAAGCAGATGTTTGTTTTCCCTACAACAACTATCAGTCTCTAAAAACAACATCATTTCAGTCTGTTTCTCACACAAATCTATCTGTGGAGGCTTGTTTCCTCCATAGGATAAAAAAAAAAAAAAAAAGAAATAACTCCGACTTTTTAATCTCACCATTCTGACTTTTTTCTCACAATTTTAAGGTTATGTAGATTTAGTTATATATATATATATATATATATATATATATATAGGTATTCTCAGAGTTCTGAGAAAAAAATACATCAGAATTGCAAGATGTAAAATCAGAATTTAGTGAAAAAATGTAAAAATTGCGAGACGTAAATTTAGAATTCTGAAAAAAAAGTCAGAATTGCAGATTTAAACTTGAGAATTCCAAAGGGAAAAATGCCAGAATTGTGAGAGATAAATTAATCATTCTGAGAACAAAGTCAAAATTGCAAAATGTCAATTTAGAATTCTGAGAAAAATACAACAGAATTGCAAGACAAAAACTTAGAATTCCATGTTAAGTCAAAATTGTAAGAGGTAAATTTAGAATTCTGAGAAAAATACATCAGAATTACAAGTAAACTCAGAATTCAATGTCAAGTTAAAATTGTGAGGTAAATGTAGAATTCTAAGAAATGTCAGACTTGCGAAATTTAAACAGAATTTAAACAAGAATGGCATAATTGCAAGATGCAAGCTCAATTCTGAGGAAAAAAAGTCAAAATTGTGAGACAAACTCAGAATTCTGAGAAAAAAAGTCAAAAACGCGAGAAATGTAGAATTCTTTTTTAAAAAAAAGTCAGAGTTGGACAATTTTAACTCAGAATTCTGAGAAAAATGACAGAATTGTGAAATGTAAACTCAGAATTCCATGTAAAGTCAAAATTGTGAGATGTAAATTGAGAATTCTGAGAAAAAAATGTCAGAATTGCACGATGTAAGATGTGAAATTTAAACAGAATTCTATGAAAAACGGCATAATTGCAAGATGCTGAATTCTGAGGAAAAAGTCAAAATTGTGAGACATAAACGATGTATAAAATATGGCAGAATTGCTAATGTAACAAACGAGGCAAAGCAAACGCACACCTTATGAGGTGCAAGTTGAAGGAAAAAATATGAATGAGTTGAGAGGAGAACAATTGCACACTCACTTAAGCGTGTTTATTATCCAACGTGCCGAAACGTTGGGTAATAAACATGTTTAAGTGAGTGTGCAGTTGTTCTCCTCTCAACTCATTCAGAATTGCTAATGTAAACTTTGCAATTGCAAGAAAAAAATAATTGTAAGATGTAAACTCAGAATTCTGAGAAAAATGCCGGAGCTGCGAGATAAAACGTCGCAATTACCTTTTTTTATTGTTTTATTCTGTGGCAGAAACAGGCTTTCATATCTATCGTGATTTTATAAGACTTCAAATATAGCACAACAGCCACTGCACAGCAAAATAACAGCATGGTTTGCAATGAGATGAGGATGAGTGAATGTTCAGTTTGGGTGAATTACTGCTTTAAAAGTAGAACTAGAGTCAAGTTACCATAAAACCAAGAGAAGCACGAGAACCAAGGAGCATCATCATCATCCTATATTTTGACGTCAGCGCTCTCATCTCTAAACCTCGGTGGTTTCATCCTGCGCGATCTGACCAGGGAAAGGGTTATGATGGTGCAAACGTGAAGATCTCCAGAGTTTCCTTTGTATAGACTCCCTCTTGTATCATAACCTGAAGGTCTGTAGCGTTTGGCACTTGTATGTAATTATATGCCTTTGTTATACATTTGTATATTGAGAAGTGTGTTTTGAGTCGAGCTATTTAATATCTTGCACTGTTAATACCATGTACGTTTCTGTACAGTTTTACTGTTTTAACCGTAGCGTCTGTGTACATTCAGAAGGTAGAAGCATGTCCATTTTCTTATCCGTTCTTTTGTGTTTCGTTCTTGCATAGAAGTTAGTTTGGATTCAGTTTTTCATACTTTTTCATTCTCGTCTTTGTGTATTTCCGTTAAACTGTGCTTGTACCAGGTTTTCTTTTTCTTTCTTTCTTTTTTTATAATGTGGTATTTTCCAATCTGTACATGAACTGTAAAGTTTTATGGATCTTTACAAAAATGTTCAGAGATGTTTGTAAGCACGAGCGAAAGAGAGAGAGGGAAGTTCTATCATATTTATTAAGCTCATCAGAAGATGGACCGTGTGTAATTTATTGTACAAATGTAAGCAGAAAAGCCTTTGAAATAAATGCCATAGTTTGTGACCTCGAATGTCCACTTTGGTTCCTGTCAGAGATGAGTGATGATAAATGTGTTTCACAATACTAGATCTACTGACCTGCTGTTGTGTTTTGATGTTTCAGTGGAAATATCTTCTGAAGAATATCACAACCTGGGAATCTGGAGATACGGATCAAAGGTTTATACAAATAGAAAGGTTTAAACCTCTAACAATGCAAAACAAAATAATAATAATAATAGAAAACCTCTAAGTTTGGAACAGAAATACGACTACAACGACTTTTATTTTATATACTGTGTGTGTGTGTATGTGTGTGTGCGTATATATATATATATATATATATATATATATAATAAATTAGTGCCGTCAAACGATTAATCGTGATTAATCGCATCCATAATAAAAGTTTTTGTTTACATGTGTATACTGTGTATATTTATTATGTATATATAAATACAAACACATGCAGGTATATAAGAAAAATATGTAATTTTTATAGATTAAATATTTATATATAGTATAAAATATAAGAATATAAATATATAAAAGTATAAACGTAAATATTTTCAAAATATATACTGTATGTGTTTGTATTTTTATATACATAATTATACAGTACACATACATATATAATGTAAACAAAAACTTTTATTTTGGATGCGATTAATCGCGATTAATTGTTTGACGGCACTAATATTTTATATATATATATATACACAAAGTCATAAAAATGTTCTATTTAATTTTTTTTTGTATATACTGTGTATGTATATATATAGAGAGAGAGAGACACTATATTTATGTATAATATAAATCATATAAATATGAATATGTATATAAATGTTTCTTAAATATATACATGTATGTGTGTATATATATATACATATACATATACACAGTACACACATATGTACACAAACCTTTTTTTTTGGATGCTATTAATCGCTATATACATAATAAAATAATCAATTATATCTGTTAACTCAAAAGATTCATGCCTGTTATACAAATACAAATATTTCCAGTCATCAGTGTGAAACAAAACAATCACAAACACTGGAAAGTTCATGGAAATTAATTTACGTTCAACTGAAAAATGTATATAGATTTTTTTCATAACACTAATAACTATGTGAATGAACATTTACCGATGGTAATGTAAGCATTAACGTTAAATAATGTAGTAATGTTATTATTAGTGTTTGTAGTGAAACGAAATGCTTCTATATGCAGTTCCAGTCAGTTTTAGTAAAACGGGTTATATAAATAAATCCGATTTCTGTAAATAAATCCGAAGAAAGTCGCTATGGTGCATGTTTTTTTTTTTTTTTGTTGTTTTTTTTTAGCTAAATAAACATTAACATTATACCCGCACTTTCGTTTAACGCGAATATTGAATATTATACAGCTGTGCAGACAAAAATTAATCAGAACAAAAGAACAGGGAAAAATAGAAAGCAACTACAAAAATAAAAGCATTTTCCACCCTATTTAGAATATTCCGTGAAGATGTTTTCAATCTTTCAGGGGTGTATTCCAGAAAGCACGGTTAACTTACCGTCAGCTAAACCCTGAACTTTCGGTTGATTAACCCCAAATCTTGCTTACTCGAGGTATCTGGTTCCAAAAACGCGTCCGGGAGTAAGTTCATTCAACCCAGAGTATGTTCCTGATTAAGACTCAAGACATTCTCAACAGAGCGACGAATCGACGAGTCACTATGGAAACGGAC
>JAFVLL020011322.1:0-59075 GCA_021397915.2 Tor tambroides
GTTAAGCTCCAAAAGAGAGCATAAAAGCATCATAACATTAGTCCATATCTCTTCTGCATTGTATTTCAGATTTTATGAAGTCATATGATAGATTTGCGAGATGAACAGACCCAGATTTAAGACTTAAAATTTTCACTGAAAATCTTTCCCTCTTCTGCAGCTCTCAAATTTCATTTGTGCATCTTTTGAGGCTTCAAGAAATACTATTGGTTTGCACGTGTGTTACGCAACCAATAAATACTTGGCCAGGGTATTTTAGCATCATAAATATACATAGTTAAATACAGGTTATTGCAATAGGTTTTACAAGAAAATATTATGTTTGTCAAAATTCCATGTTTAATTCAGTGTGATACATGTTTTTTCTTCGTAATTATTTGTGAAATTTACTAGCAGTTTCTGAGTGAAACCTGCTTCTACACCATTTTTTTTAGTGTAGTAGAATTTATTAATATTTTGAGTTAGTCTTTATTTTTATATTTTCTGTTTGCATTTCAATTTTAGTGCTTTTGTGTCTTTGTCAGTTTTATTAGTTTTTGCTTTTAAAATATGTTGATTTATTTTTATTTATTTATCTAATTTTTACATTTCAGTTTAGTTTTTGGTTCTAGTCTTCCAAGTTCATATTTATAGCAGTCTTCGATAATTAATATAGCAGGCACATTCAAGATGGTGATGCACCTTCTCTAAAAAAAAATAAAAAATAAAAAAAAATCAGCAAGATTTTTAAACACTACTTCTACCAAATGACGAATAAAGAATGTGCAAAGTGTTTTTACTTTTTTTAAAAAAACATTTTTTATTCAATTTGTAATATTGTAATATTGAATTGTTATATTTTCTAGCACACTGCACAGTAACTCATCAAATTAATTTGACCAATTTTAACTTAATTTTGTATAACTTAAGTTATTCAAGATTTGACTCAATTTCAATTAGTCAAATTTTATATGATTGAAATGACTTGTACAGCCGATTTGATTATACAATGCAACTGAACGTAAGTTGAATTAGGTCGAAATTTTTTATAGTGTAGTTTTATTATAAATACTGTAAATAAAAAAGAATCATTTCAACAAATTTGGCATCAATGCAGATATTTTTTTCAATGACATGCTCTGAAACTCTCCTACTCATAATTATGACTTTGTGGTGCTGCTCATGTGCGTTCAACTCGTAAATACAATCTTTATTATATCACTTTAATGTACCTTTATAGTTATTTTCACTTGTAATAAATTTAGTATTTAAACTAAACAAAAATTAGAAATGTAACTGAAAGTTTTGTATACTGAAAGTACAACTGAATTCTCAAAATATTTTAATTATAGTTAATATTTTATTTCATTTACATCTTTTTTTGTTAGTTTTAGTTAACGATAATAAGACTGCTGCAAATCTGAATATGTAAATGAGTGCAAAAGAAATTTGAGAGCTAAAACAGAACAGTTCTTTTAAAATTGACATTTACAACGAATTCCTTCAAAACTAAGACATACTTTTGGCAGCTGTTGCAGTGCTTGAACATACACTCAAACATGCACAGAAACGTATCAGTGGGTTTCATTAACTACTCAACACACATAAACAAACACACACTATTCGATATTAATGTACTGCAGGCGGTAGGTTGGGCTGATTGATTAGTTTTGGGGCCAGAGAGGCCACAGGCCATGCGAAGAGAGACCTATCGAAAATCACTATGGCTTCTTCCCTGCCTCCTGCTCTTCTCTGTCTTCCTCTCATCTATGCATCATACACACAGCCGTAAACGCCCACCGCGGGAGCAATCTGTCAATCTCGCCATCCTCCATTACTGTGATGGTCACACACTCCCACACTCAGAGAGGACCAGCGGTTGCAACACTGTTTAGACACTTCACACATGGTGTTTAAAGCAAAACAGTTCATTTACTCTGACTTGAGGTCAATTATGTCCATTTCAATTAGTGCTGCTTGCAAGGAAAGCATCACTAAATGCAGTGCATAACTTATACTGCATAATTTGGTGCTTAGATATTATACGTCAAATTGTTGAGGAACTTTGTGCTATTACTGTACTTTTCGAAGCAATAAGTGGGTGAAAAAATCCCACAGATATACACTGAAGGAGGGACTCAAGAATGTCACAGAGACTTGTGGCCCGTTCACACCAAGGATGATAAATGTGACCCTGAACCACAAAACCAGTCATAAGTGTCAATTTTTTGAAACTGAGATTTATGAATAAATAAGCTTTCCATTGATGTATTGTTTGTTAGGATAGGACAATATTTGGCTGGGATACAATTATTTGAAGATCTGGAATCTGAGGGAGCAAAAAATAAAAAAAATTGAGAAAATCTCCTTTAAAGTTGTTCAAATGAAGTTCTTAGCAATGCATATTACTAAACAAAAATTAAGTTTTGATATATTTACGGTAAGAAATTTACAAAATATCTTCACGCTACATGATCTTTACTTAATATCCTAATGATTTTTGGCATAAAAGAAAAATGGATCATTTTGACCCATACAATGTATTTTTGGCTATTGCTACAAATATACCTGTGCAACATAAGACTGGTTTTGTGGTCCAAGGTCACAAATATAAAGATTTAATTATCTTTCAAATTCTGTGATAATGATAACGACACAGAAGAACGATATTGCTGAAATCACTTTAAGAACTTCTTCCAGCTAATGAACTACAAAAAAAGCATTGACAGACAAACAGAATCCACCTGATGTTAAAGAGAATTTAAAGTGGTAGACGACAAAATTGCAGTGCATGTTACAGAACAGAACGTTATCTTGTGTTGGTGTGGATGCTAATATAGCCTAGTTATCATTATAGTTATTTTTATAGTTGATGTTCTTGGTGTGAACAGGCCTTTTGGCTAATAAGTAACCACCTAGCAACCACTCAAAACAGCCTAGCAACCATAACTAACAGCTGCCCTGAAAATGAACTAGTTACTATTGTTAAGGCATGGTAACCACGAATTAACCATGGTTTTGCTACACTAACCTGGTATTTATAGTAAAACTGTGATTATACAAACGGTAATCATTAAACCAAAAAAACATGTTTTGCTGCACTTTTACTATAATAAAACCACGGTTTATTTTCATAAGGGATATTACCCAGGGATTTAAAGGGGCAAACAACACTTGTATATTCTTCAGAAAATGTTAAATATTGACTTACAAACTCTTTGAATGATTGTTTTTAACACACTGTGCACCGTTTTACTATAATTCACACATTCCTCCTCAAAAAACAGCAAGTTAATCAAAATATTGTTTGATCAAAATACACGAGATTATTAAAATAAGTCTCTGTTATTGTGCTTTATGTTACTAGCACTGAACCGCACTTTCCACATTTCCGAGTTTTCAGAAGCGTAAACTTCTATCCAACTTATTTTAACGTAAGACCGGGCACTGGTCCTGAGCAGGAGATATTTCTAAGGACCAGCTTAAACCAGCTCAAACCAGCAGCCATGCTTCAAAACATACCTAACCAGCATATGCTGTTTTTTTTAACAGGGTATGTAAGTTAAGATATATATAAATTTTGCTTTACAATGTTACCTGTGGAAATGCGTCATCACAGTCTGTGCAAATGGTCCATAGGCTATAGAATGAATCAGGTGGCAAATATGCTTTGACTGGGCCTCATATTATTTCATGCAAAGCATATGCTAATTTTAAAAATATACTCACCAAACCACATACAATACTTGTTAGCCTGTGCTACCGCCTGTGGCCGCTGGATGGCAGTGTGGTGTCACTATCGTCGGTCTGAATGCGTATGAAGTTTGAGATGTTAAAAAGCCGGCCGTGCATAAAAGTGCATCTCGCTTCTTCCTCGAGCTGCACGGCTTCTGTCCCGTCCAGCCACACCGGTGTTCCCTCACATTTTCGAGGTGGCGCACATGCCATTTCCCTCGGAGAGCGACCGTGTGTGGCTGCGAGATGAGTAAATCTGAGCGCTGTGTGTTTCCAGGCTGCCTAATTAAAACTCTCAAGCGCAGCGTGTGTGCGCGTCGCAGAGCAACGTGTGCCGAATATGGGCCTACATGCGCGGCGAACTTGGATCTGGGTGGTTGTGCATCACGAGATCTGTGTGCGTGTGGCTTCATGATCTCCCAGGAGTCTCTGCAGAGCTCTGAGACCGCTGTAGAAACAGAGCGGAGATCACTGCAGGCTTCTGCCCCCAGGATCCAGCACCAGCCCCGCACAGCTGCCACCGAGAAGTGCCAGGAAATAGCACCCTGTGTAACACACATGCACACACACCAGGATATTTGCCTCTAAATTGGCTTGACAACGTTCAGAAGTATTTGTAGTTATTAAATAAATTAGGCAATGCATTCTCAGTGGTTATGTGCGCAATGGAATACAAGCAAATCAAGATTCTGAAAAGGGCCTTTTGCAGTGATTCCATAGAGGAAGCATTTGGGGAACATTTTTATTAAGTGTGAAGAACATTCTAAAGAATCTTTTTTTTTTTTTCCCCCACTCTTGGAAAGGTTCCATTGATGGTAAAGGTTCATCATAGAACCAGATGCAATAAAGACCTGCTATTTTTAAGACTGTTGTCACATGACCTATAGTTGCATATGAGTGTTGTCAAGTTATCATGTTGGAAATAAATATAGTTATGTTGCATTTTTAATTTATATAAATGGATTTTGATGGTCATCGGAATAATAAATATGCTGTCTAATATCACTTCTGGTTCATTCGATGCACTGGAAATGAAAGATTGCATTGTTTTGTATTGAATTCTGCACAGTTTCGTCCTGTATAAATAATAGTAGTATGTCAGTGTGCCACTGATCATAGTCAATATTCATTCAAACTACAATGCAATGTTCCTTTGATTTTCATTTTTCTGTAAAATGCCACGTCCAAACCTCTTAAAGCAGGAATATTCTGTATTAGATTATGTATATTTGTGATATAAAGACAAATGTTATAAATGCCATAAATATCTTGATAGATTCAAAGCTTGTCACATGAAATATGCTTCCTGTCATTTTTTTGCATTAAAAGCAATTTAAAGCACTAAACCATTACTTGTGCAAAAGACAAATAAAGTTCCTTTCACTCTATTGTCTTCTGCTTCAGATAAAAGAAGTGTAATTTCTTTGCTTCTGGAAACATACATATTCATATGACATTCATTTACATGCAAAAACCCACTGGGGAATTCATTAATAGTATCTTTTGACAAATATGTCTCTTGAACAGAAAAACATATATCTACCTGGTCTCATGTTTTACATCTGAAACAGACACAATACCATTGCTTCTTTGAGAATGAATTAATTCACTTTAATTCTAGTGTATTAAACTCATGCATTGTTCATATACATTAAATAGGTGTTTTTATATTCTGTTCAGCCTCATAAGGCAAACGTGTTGAATTTATGCATGCATGACAACAGAAAGCTGCCAAAGTGCACACACACTTCCATGCTTGTACATGTATGTTTTTTGCATGTGCACATTTTCCATGCATGCAAATTAAATTAACTTTGTATAAGTCTAGTGTACAGAACTCATGCATTGTGTATACAGATATACATGAAACAGTTTGCTGTTTTTATATTCCATTCAGCCTCATATTCATAAAGCAAATGAATACATGCCAAAAAAAGCTGTCCATGTGGACAACATTTCCGTGCATACAAAACGTGCATGTTTTCCATGCATGCAAATTAAATGCACTTTGTATGTCTAGTGTTCTAAACCAAACAGATACATTAAACAGTTTGCTTCTTTTATATTCCATTCGGCCTCTTACTTATAAAGCAAATGTGTCAAATATATGCATGCATGCCAACAGAAAGCTGCCAAATTGCGCAACATCTCCAGGAATACACATGTACATTTTTGCACACACACATTTTTCATGCATGCAATGAAATGCACTTTGCATAAGCTGAGTTTACTAAACTAAATAAATATACATTAAACAGTTTGTTGCTCTTATATTCAATTCAGCCTCATACTCATAAGGCCAATATGTCCAATTTATGCATGCATGCTAATAGAAAGCTGCCAAAGTACGCATGAGTGCAAATTAAATGCACTTCGTATAGTGTACAAAACTCATGCATTGTGTACAGATATACATTAAACGGTTTGCTGCTTTTATATTTCATTCAGCCTCATGCATAAGGAAAATGTGTCAAATAGATACATGCATGCATGCCAACTGAAAGATGCCAAAGTACACCTTTTTGTGCATGCACGTGCATTGTTTTTGCAAATGCACTTTGTATAAGTCGAGTGTACTAAACTCACGCATTGTGTACAGATTTTGTGTACAGATTAAACATTCCTTTCAGCCTCATACTCATAAGGCAAATGTGGCACATGCATGCATGCCAATAGAAAGCTGCCAAAGTGCACAACATTTCCATGCATGCATGTTTCCGAGTCCTTGTTTGCCCATCAGATTCACCTGCCATGTTTGTGTCTGGTTCTCATGTCATATTATCATTGCACGTCCAGACGTGGCTCCGGGGAGGTGCAACGGTCACCTTACCAATCCCTGGCACAGGCAAGGGCAGCTGGGCCACGAGTCGGCCTCCGCCACCCTACCGCTCTACAGGATGGAGGACCAGGGGCTGCAATTAGGAGGCCAAGGAGCCACTGTACAGCTCACCTGTCACCCAGTGTCCCAACGAAGGCGCCGCAGGGCCGGCTGACACTGGCAGTGCTATGCCGCCCGTGACAGGGCATCTCCATGCAGGAAAATCTCACTAACAATCCCCCCACACGAGCTGTCACTCAAACGTATCGCCGTGGCACGGCTGACCCCGTGGCCGACAGACTAGCAGACCCTTTGCTCAGACCAAACGGGTCACCACGGTTTGCACGGCTTAGTCACCCTGACACAGAGTGACATTAACGACGGCCGCGGCGCGAGAGGGGGCCGAGTGGCTTCTCAATCATGAGGAGTTTATGATGAAACCATAAAAAAGGCAGGAGACGATGAGGAGGAGGAGGACTGACCTGAGCTCTTGGCCGCATACAAAGAAATGTTGAAATGTCTCCATCTCAGCGAGGTTTTTTCCGCCGTTCACTGACAGCGTGTCAGGATATTCAGATGGCAGCTCAGACATGTGCTACCTGGAAGCCGGAGACAAAAAACTTGGCAAAAGTGTGTCAAAAACGTAGGAGTTTGGGACAGCTTGTAGAATTAACATTGTTGCATGCCGCGTGACAGCGCTGCGCTGTGGTGCAATCGGCAAGCAAATATTTCACAGAGCAAGTTTAGTTTGAAATGTCGTGAGCATTAAAAAAAGAAGAAGAGGGACGAAAAAGGGAAAACATAACAAAAGAATATGTCAGGGACGGAAACGCAGCTAATTGGATTGTTTTGACATGCGCGCGCTGGCCGCTTCAAATGTAGCGAACGTAATGTGTCGTTTGATTTACTGACGTTTGTGCTAATCTCTTTAATTTTCTTTTAAGGGGGAAAGCGTCCACATGAATGGAGCGGCATGTTTTAATGTTGATTATCTGAAGACGAGGACAGGGACGGCCCAGGATGCTGAAGGGGAATATCTTCAGGTTATAAGCACGAGATTTGCGTGCTTGACAGGACTGCACCCCTCGCTAACCCTCGCCGGCCCGTTGCGTCGTTCGCGGACGTGGCCCGCTTCTTTAAACGTGTATGCACTGGCATCAGATCAAGCATTACTAAATTTTTTACTGTCTGCTTAGTCAGTGGACTATGGAAGCTTATTTATGCCACGGAATGAAAAAACAAAATAGGTGATTGCAACTTTTGATCTCACAATTTGTTTTTGTGTCAGAATTACGAGAAAAAAGTCAGAATCGTCAGATATAAACTCAAAATTGCGAGATATATTCTCACTATTCTGACTTTTTATGCATAATTGCAATTTTACATCTGGTGGTAGGTTAAGTCGCATTTGAGAAGAATTGGAGATTAAGAAGTGCCTTTTTAATCAATTAGCCTACCTTTTATTATTATTAATATATATTTTATGTAATGGGAACACAAAACACAATTCTGACTTTTTTCAATAAGGAGTTAACATCTCACAATTCTGATGTTATATTTATATTTAGAAAAAAAGCCAGAATTGTGAGATATAAACTCTGTATAAATTGTGAAAAAAACATTAATGAGATAAAGAATTATGAGATAAAAAGTCGCAATTAACTTTTTTATCGCATGGCAGAATAATAACTTTTTCCACACAATTGTGAGTATCTCACAATTCGTAGCTACTTTTCTTCTCAGAGTTTAGCTATATTTCACAATTCTGAGTTTCTATCTCGCAAATGTATCTTTATACTTAAAAAGTCAGAATTGTGTGATATAAATTTGGAATTGGGAGAAAAATTTATGAGATGAATCATGAGATAAAAAGTCGCAATTACATTTTTTATTGCATGGTGGAAACACAAAAAACAACACAATTCGTAGCTACTTTTCTTCTCAGAATTGCAAGTTTAGGCCTATATTACGCTAACATCTCGCAATTTTGACTTTCTTTTTCAGAATTGCGAGTTTAGCTGTATCTTACAATTCTGAGTTTATATCTCGCAAATTTATCTTTATATTTAGAAAAAAGTCAGAATTGTGAGATATGAACTCAGAATTGCGAGAAAAAATTATGAGATTTTTGAGAATTACCTTTCTTATTGCGTGGCGGAAACAAAACAAAATTGTACATTTTTCTTGCAATTGTGAGCATTTCACTGTAAGAATTGTGAGATATAAACTTAGAATTGTGAGAAACAAGGTCAGAATTGTACGATAAAAAGTTGCAATTATTTTTTACATTTTTTTTTAATTCTATGGCAAAAACACAAAACACAATTCTTACTTTTTTTCCTCACAATCGTGAGTTTATATTCTACAATTCAGACTTTTAAAGTCCGGATTTTGAGCTAGAAACTAAAGAGTTGCTTTTGCAAAGAGCTGCTTTCTAAAACCATTTTTTATTTTGTGGCGGAAATAAGCTTCTACAGTGCACTGCTCATAGAATTAGCATTAAAATGACCTGAGATGTTCTTGGCGGTGGAAGTTTACTGTAAGTCTGTCATTTGTTAAACATGAAGAGAGCTGCATAATTGACGTGTTATCTTGGGAAAAAAAGTGAGTTCACCCTAACCGCCCATTTTTGCTTCACAAACAGGTCCGTTACCGTATGCACGTGGTGCATTTGACTATTTTCACATATTCAGATGTAGATTAAATGTATAAAGATCCATGCAGTCATTCCCCCCTGGCGAAGGAGGCTCATCTCAGCCCATTGTTCTCTATCAGTAGACGAGGCAGATTCCTGTAATTAGCTGTCAGCGCAGAGCCCCACAGCAGCTTAGTGCTGTCCGCTCAAATCAAACTAATGAAACACAATCCCCTCAAATGTCCTGGATACAGATTTGTGGCAATACCGCACGAGGAAGCAAAGGAGGGGTGAGTGTTGTGGGCTGGCATTGGGGGGGGGGGGTCTACCTCATCTCCATCCAGAACTTCAAGATTCACAAACTGGGGTTGTTAATCCGTTAATTCGGCACATTTTTGACAGCCAATTAATAGAGGTACAGAGAGACTGATCCGTGAGCAGGGGGTTGGAGGAGGCCGTTTGGGGTGACAGGGTAAAGGCCACTCTGGTGTCTGGGCTCATGTACCTCATGTACACATTTACTGATGTGTTACGATGCCATTTTATGTCTCTTTCTATCCACCTTGTTTTTAACGCAAGAGTGGAAATAACCGTTTTAACTTGAATTTGCAACACTTCCGGTGTTATTCTCTTCAGTAGCCTATTTATGCTGTAAAACAACAGCTCCTTAAGCCACATGATATTGCAAACTTGTATTTATATATATTATAGTATAACACACTGATTTTTAATGCAAAATGTTTTAAACAGTTTACTGCACATGTAACAATAATGAATCGAAAGTCTCGCACATTTACAGAAAATGTCCTATTTTAGCATTGCAAAATAAGGTGCATGGTTAAATATTTACAGTTATGATTTTGCATGAAATTCATCTTATTCCTACGCCAATAATTTCTAATAAAACTATATTTTTGTAGAATTGTAGAACACTGTAAATGCACACCTGTGATAAAAACAAAACAAAACAAAAAACAGACAACAACAACAACAACAAAAAAACTAATTTAACATCATGGTCATCTCACACCATGTAATTATTTTATGTATGTATATATTTATGTATGTATATATATATATATATATATATATATATATATATACACATATATACATACACACACACACACACACACACACACACACACACACACATATATATATATTGATTCATGCATTGATAAAAGTTCCTCTTGCTCATGGCATGAGGCATTATGCACTTTTTATATTTATATACCATTTATATATACAAACTGTGCCATTTATATACAAATGCTCAAATGAAATGACATCTTATTTTTTACTGGTTTTACACCCAGTTGATGATCATATTTTGAAGTTATGGACAGTTGTGCAGCCCACAAATCACATTAAATCATCTAGCATTAGAATTTACTACAAACAATGCAAATGCAAATGCAAATGTCATAAATGCTGATACTGTAACTGTTTTCAGATACAAAATCAAAATCTGACAGTTTTCCATGGATTATTAAGTTATTATATTGCTGCAAAAACAATCATACAGAACAGTGAAATGCAGTGAACAACATTCAACCTCAGGTTTGCTGACACTCGACTATCGTATCTCACAGGAGATAGATCATGAGTGCTTAAATGAGGCTTTAGGCTATATTACTTGGGAGAAAAATATATATTCTGATTAATGTATTTAACTATTTGTTGAACTTTGATGTCTTTTATCATACTGCTGTTGCTGCTCCATATCATGCATAAAAACACCCCTAAACTGTGGTAAAAGGACTTGATTTTCTCCTGTCCTCTTGGTTTATAGTGTCTCACTGCTATGGCGCCCCGAGGGCATCAAAAACAACCGGCAACCAGAAAGCGCAGAAGAGCAGGGCAGCTCACTCATCCGTGACCGAACAGGCTGATCGGATACAGGACAGCAGGACACATTACACGTCACTTAATGCACTTATATGATGCCCTATATGAATATATGTGCTCTTTAATTACCAAATACATCCAGTCACATCTGACTTTTTAATGAAAGATATGCTTCACAGCCATATATGCATGAAATTCAAATGAGGCTCTTTTGGCTCTTTGATTGTTGACAGACCCTGAGCTGGAGGTATAGAAATATGCAATAGGAGTGACAGCAAGGACGTATTCGTTTGATCTATTTAAAATGTATATGTCATGTTATGGTAATATATGCCGTTTATGTCATAGTGCATCACCTATGGCAGAATTTGCATGTGATTGTTCCTTAAGTCAGACACATACAGGGAACAAAAAAATTATTTCAACAGAGAAAACCAAATTTATAGTCTAAAACAAATGAGTTAAAAAGATTACAGTGCTGTATTCGTACTATCAGAACAAACACTAATGCAACACTCTCAGGATTCAGAATGAAACTTCAGAGGCGTTTAAATCTGATGTGAGATGGTGAACTGAATTGGCCGCTACAGACAGAGGGCATGATGGGACACGGCAACACATCATTTCTCACGCGTCACTGTCAGGCATCATTCGAGTGCATGACCTCTAAACACAGATATCCGCATCACATTACTGTGTATGTGAGTTTGAGTGCATTTGTGTCAATCTAACTGTCTGTCTATCCTGCACATATTTTATTTTATTTTAAGCATTAGAACTGACATTAAGTATCAATTAGCTGAATCATATTTGATTTGATTTGATTTGATTTATATTTTATAAGCATTAGAACTGATGTTAAGCATCAGTTGGCTGAATCATATTTTATTTTATTTTAAGCATCAAAAATGACATTAAGCATCAGTTGACTGAATCATATTTTATTTTATTATTTTAATTTATTTTAAGCAGTAGAAATGACATTAAGCATCGGTTGGCTGAATCATACTTTTTTATTTTATTTTATTTTATATTATTTTATTTTATTAGCTTAGCTTACATAATGCAGCATGGGAGAAAAATGTCATAATAGCACATTACAATTTTTTAATCATTATTATTATTTATAAAAATGATAATAATAATAATAACAATATTTAATTAAATTAATTTGTTTCACTATGAATTAAATATTGAATAAGGATTACAATTTTTTTATTTAAATTTTGTCTTGTGTTTTTGATATGTTGTATTCAGTTTTATTTGCAACTCAATTGTTGTTTCATTTTGAAACTATATTTTGTGTCCCTTAATTAGCTGCCTTTTAAATCTTAAAAGGTCAATATAGTATTTGTGACTCTAAAATTATAAATACTTTAATATATTTTTTAATTTAATTTGATGCATAATAAATTCAACTATCAGCTGAATAAAGAACACTTACTTGATGTTGTTTTCCAGTTGCTGATTCCAGCTTGTGTTCCGGCAGTAAACAGGTTCGCTGCCACCTGGATGCTGCAGGTAAAGTGGTGTTTTAGCATCCTCATTACCGTCATGATGTGGCTGTTTAACCGCGGCCGCAGTCTGTCTGTCCACCTGCTCGTGAAGGAAACTGGCCGGCCCTGCTGCTCCCTAATGGCTGCAGATTAGAGTATTAGCATTACAGCACTCAGGACGGGCCTGCTGGCTCACAGCTCGCCTTCATTACGCAGACTGTGAGTCAGCCAAGGGCCCCTAAATAATTTACCATACGGGGACTTCAGCACATGACTCCTGCGGTTCTGATACGTTTCCCATGTGCAACATGGGTAGAATTTAAGTTAAATCACACCTGTTCATTCATATATTTAAAAATCAGTTATATATATATATATATATATATATATATATATATACACCCACACACACTAGGGTTATTATAGTTAACTAAAACTAAACTTGAAATTAAAACATTTTTGTTAGTAAATAAAATAGATATTAACTTAAAAAAGGTCGAAGAAATTCAGCTATTTGCCAAGGCAGTGTTTGTCATTTTATTGTAGTTTAATTTGATGTATTAAAATAACAAAAAATGTAACTAAAATAAAAATGAATAAAAACTATATAGACATAAAAAACTACTTAAAATGACAGAAAAATACTAAAACATTAACTAAAATGAAAATGAAAATGGAAAATTAAAAATATTAATAAAAACTATAATAGCTACTAAATATTACCAAAATAACATACATGCTTGTGTAAAAAAAAAACTAAAAACTAAAAATAAAACTGAATACAAAGCATCAAAAGCACAAGGGAAAAATTATTATTATTATTATTTTATAATAACAACAACAATAATAATAATAAAAACAAGAATGGAAAATCTTCATTCTTATTGGATATTTAAGTCATAGTTAAAAAGCCAAATTAATTGAATTAATTAAAAAATAAACAAATATATAACAATAAAAATTAATAATAAAAGATTCTTGCAATGTATTATGATATTTATTTATGAATCCCCCATGTTGTATTATGTAAGCTGTTTTCTGGATAAATTAAATAATTTTAAAAAATTTAATTAAATTAAAAAAAGTTAAATACACATTTGACAATAGTTACAATATATGTACCTATGTTAACAATCAAATTTGTTGCAAATTGATCCAAGTCTGCACAAGGTAGTCACGAAGTCTGCTGCTTGCTAAGATTTTAAACATTCATCTCATTTCAATACTAAATCAAAATCTAGAGCTAAGAAATCTAATCAAGTCTTATTTTTGGTTGTGGTGCATTTGCAAATGTCAGACTCTCTTGAGGACAGTCTCATGTACACTTCATTTTGGAAAAACTTAGTGATTGCAACCACTTAAGAGCTTTGAATCAGGATGCTGCCTTAGAAGAGAGCAAGGCGGCTCACTAGATCTTAAAACAGAGCTCAAGTTTGTTTCAAAATGCGCTGTTAAAAATGCTTCTTATTTTAGTCATGCAGTCTAAAATAATTCTGAAAAGCATGAGTGTGCATGAGGTTGATGAGCATCCTCTCACTGAGCTGTATGGAAGCATGCCTGTCTCTGTCTCCCTGTCTCCTGAAATTCCTTCTGGGTCAAAACTAATTGGTGCAGCTGCAGGAGAGGCTGGGGTCAGATAATGACCACGAGCGCTCGGAGCGCTCAGGCGTGAACGGGCCGGCACCACCGACCCACTCCGCTGCACCATCACATGAACCGCAGAGACAAAGACAACAAGAATGAGGAAAAAGAGGACAGATGGGAAGCAGGAAAAGAGCTTAGAAGGTCATTCTTTTACAAAATAACCCATCTACATGTCGTAAACAAGTACAAAGTCCCGTGAGATGCCGTCCGTTCTTAATGTAAATGCAATTCATTGTCCCTTTCGAACTCCTTGCTTTGACTTCCCTACAGTTGGGGCCCTAAAGCTTAAGGGGCCCACAGCAGCGGCTCTCCAAAAACATGTAAATCTCTGAAGCACCGTGGGAAGCATATGGATGAATATATGAATAAGAAAAAGCCCCACCCTGACATTTGCAGCGCAGGACCTGAACTGGATCCTTTTATGATATTAATAGAAACTTGAGAGCTTATCATAATGTTTCCTCAGGGTCTGTCATGGAGCTGAAGGGACAATACAACGGCTTTTTTAGGAAGCATCTGGCACTGGCTGTGCTGTGGCTTCTCAAGTTGTCGTCTCGCAGAAGTAGCGAGGCCTCTGAGTTACAGTATGATGGTTTATTTTTGGGAAGTTTAAAAAAACACAAATAAAATAAAATAAAATAAAATAATTCTTATTGGATATTTAAGTCATAATGAAATAGCCATTAATTAAGGGAATTAATAAAAAAAATAATATAAAATTTTTTGCAATGTAACATGATTTCTTTTTTGAATGCCCTATGCTATATTATGCAAGTGGCTCTCTGAAAATAAAATAAAATAAAATAGGGACAGAAAAATGTTTTCAAAATAAAACAACAATTAGGTTACAAATAACACTGAGTGCAAAGCATCAAAAGCACAAGAATTGAAAGGCACAAACATTCTGGTTAAAAATAAAATAAAATAAAATAAAATAAAATAAGAGAGTTAAATAAACATTTAATAGTTACATGAATTCATGAATGGATATTTGGCATTACATTCTTATTAAAAATTTAACTAATTGTAAAACAGCCACAAATTAACTTAATTAAAAATATACAATATAATTAATAATAATAATAATAATAATAATAATAATAATAATAAAAAACTTTGTAATGTATTATTATAACATTTTTTGAATCCCCTCTGCTGTATTATGTAAGATGCTTTTTGGTAAAATAAAATAAAAAAGATTAAATTAATATATAGAATATTTCTAACCGCAAAATCAAGTTGCATGCTGGTCTATTATTGTGGTATCCCTGATTTTACATTCACCTGTCCCAAATGACTGGCTGTGATTGGTCCTTTTACATGTCAATCAGATGGCCCTTTCCTGTCTAAGTGGGTGGTTCTTGGCCAGAATTTTTATGCTGATGGTCTCCTATTTAAAGACCTTTGCTGGATAAGTGTTGTTTTAAAGATAAAGCACGCATTGATATTTCAGGTAAGACTAGAGCAGCTCCAGTGCTGATCAGCATTCCTCAAACATCCAGGCCTCTCATCTCTGAGAAGCATGCATGATCAATCTGCGGTTGAAAGTAAGGCTATGTGCATGTTGGGAATGGTCAGAAGAGAGGCTCTGCATACCTGCGAGGCCTACAGGAAGAGCAGGAGGAGGAGGCCTGGAGAAGAGCATGAAGATCTGCCGTTCAGAGGCAACGTTACACCAGCAGAAATCAGAGGTGTCAACATCAGCACACACCACAAGAAACACCCTCTTTATCCGTCCCATATGAGGGTCCTGCAAGCCATCAGGTGATGAGCCAGACCTCAGAACTGGATTATGCGACTGTTTTTAGACAGAAGAGAAATGCAGATATACAAATACAGTATGTTTTACAGGTTACTACACACAGCAGCTGCTCTGGGACACCACTTATGCAGTTTTTCTTCTGTTGTTACCATGATTATAGAACAAGAGAAACTGAAGTCATGTGATCCACAACTAGTCAACATGTAAACAACTAACAGAGCAAACACACAGAGTTTTAGTGCCATGAACATGTTTATGCTTTAGAAAGAGAGTTAAAGCAATAGTTCACCCAAAAATATATTTTGAAGAGTAAGGGTAACTAAACAGTTGCTGGCCACCTGTGACTTACTATGGAAGTCAATGGGGACCAGAAACCAACATTCTTCAAAATATCTTCTTTTGTGATCAGCAGAAAAAAGAAATTTATACAGGTTTGGAACAACATGAGGGTGAGTAAATGATTTTTTTGGTGAACTATCCTTTTAAATACACATTTGACAAGAAGAGTTACAAATTAAAACAATTCATAAATGGTTATCTGACAGTAAATTCTTATTGGATAATTAAGTCATGATGAAACAGTCACAAATTAATTAAATTAATAGTTTTAAAAAAAGTTTTCATAATGAAACATGATTACATCATAAGCTGTATTACGTAAACTGTTTTCTGGCAAAAATAATGAAATAAAAATAAAACAATAAAATAAGAATAGAATAGAATAGAATAGAATAGCACATAGCATTTACAAATAGATAAATCCAGTTAAGGAATACACATAAAAAAATCAACATAAAAATTAGAATACTAAAATTGGAAATAAAGCATCAAAACCACAGTACATGTTGTAAATAAAATAAAATAATAAAATAAAATAAAATAAAATGAAGCTGAATAAAATAAAATAAAATATTTACAAGTTAATCAATACAGTTAAGGAACACACACAACAAACCTAAAAAAAAAAAAAAACCCATAAAAATACTAAGTATTTAGTAAGTTAAAAAAAAACACCAAAACCAATATGAAATGAAATAAAACAATCAAAACATAGAAATTAGAATACAAAAGTTGAAAATAAAACACCAATTAAAATCACAGCACAAGCTAAAACAAAACAAAAAATTAAATTAAATTAAATTAAATTAAATTAAATTAAAAAGTTGATAATCCAGTTAAGGAACACACAAAAACAAACAAACAAAAAAACATTAAAATGACAGTATTTAAGTTGAAAAAGCACCAAAACCAGCACAAGCTAAAATAAAATGAAATAATAATAAAACTAAACAAGAAATCATTTACAAGTTGATATACCTACTTAAGGAACACAAAAATACATAAAAAAATATTAAAGTCCAAAAACAAGGCACCAAAACCACAGCACAAGCTGAAATAAAATTCACATAAAAGCAAGCAAAACACAGAAGTCAGAAAGTTGAAAACAAAGCATCAACAAGTAAAAAATAAAACCAATATACAGAAACATTAAAATATTTAAAACATTTTACAAGTTCTTGAATGACAGATTTGAAAGTATTCAAAGATGCTTGATTTTGTAACTTTAAGTCGACTCTGAAGTTAAGTTAAACGTCTATGAACAGGTCCAGCATAAGTCCACGCTTGAATGCATTCCGGGAGGGGCTGATGGGACACTCAGAGAGAGCGCATTTCAGATAATAACACACCAAAACGCCATATCCAGCACTCGCTACAGGCTTTCAGTGTAATAACAAAGAGTAAGACGCGCACACAGTGAGCTCACTTCAACATCTCGGGCATAAACCACATCCTGCAGCGGCTGACCCTGCTCCACTTCACATAATCAGCTCAAATTCGTTTTCTTTCAGGTAAGATTAGGAACCTCTTTCCTCCGGCCTCGGGTGAGCGAGAAAGCCTTTCATGAGGAGGCTATTGCAGCAGGAAGTCGACAGAAATGACATACATCTTTTGCTAACTTCAAACAGCTCTGTTCTCCAGCATTTACCCAGGTAAACGAAAGGCACAATGCGTTTATTTCTACAAAAATCAACTCAAAAGGCAGCTCGGCGTCAGTCACAATTTAGCGAACGCTCTAGTGTCTGATTGATCAAAGAGCAAAGCTAGCTAGCCAGGCTTCTCGACACTTAACGCCTTCTCCGAACCTTTGATCCAGATAATTAAGAAGCCTTCTGAGGGCAAAGGCTAAAAATATTCAACTGCACCCAAAGACTCTCAACTTACATTGATGTCTGTCAGCAGGCCATAGGCTAGGCTGCATTTAATGGACAGAGACGTCGAGCATCCAACCCTGGTTGGTACGAAACACACTCGGCGGGGCTAAATAAGGTGGATATTGGAGGAAAAAAATGGGTTTCGAAGATGAAAGTCCAAATGGAGTCTTGAGAGAGAGCTGATGGAGTGTGTTGACCGCCTAAAAGTAGTCATGGGGAAACAAGCACAGCTATTAGTGTCACTGGTGGCCTTGAAATGGCCAAACAAAATTACGGTTTGGGCGAGGGGTGGTTGGATTCGGATGCGCTCGCTCCATTATTTGTTGAAGAGCTAGAGCAGTGCTTTATGGGAGTGTTTGTAGTGTGACTGAGCTTGGGAAGGTTTTAAGATAATGAAAGTTGGAAAGGAAGAAAAAGAGGCTCGTTTTAGCAGGTGTAATGTTAATGTATCGGTGTGAGAATCTATAACATGCGTTCATGTGCAAGAGAGGACGATGGAGCATCATATCTGGAGGAATCTGTCAGTGTTCACATTCATCGCAGCTCTTCACTGGTGAGTGTCCCAAGCTGTGGAAAAAGTGGCAAAAGATCCATGATTAAACATCTGTGATTTGTATGTTCTTGGAAAAAAAAATGTTGCATCAGAATACACAGCTTTTTATTAGACATCATTTACCTATACAGAACAAGAGAAACTTAAGTCACGTGATCCACAACTAGTCAACATGATTACAAATACAATTGAAAACAAAGCAGACACACGTACACACAAAATAATAAAAAAAATAAAAATAAAAATAGAATCAAATAAAATACATTTAAAAGTTGGTTCATCCAGTCAAGGGAAAAAATAGAATAGAAAGTTGAAAACAAAGCACCAAAAATAAAATAATATAATAAAATAAAATAAAAATAATACATATACAAGTTGGTTCATTATGTTAATGAAAATAATACAAAATACTAAAGTTAAAACAAAGCACCAAAAAAACCCCAGCAAAATACCATAATGTAAAAAATAAAATATTTACAAGCTAATTAATCCAGTTAGGGAGCAGACATAAAAACATTTAATATATAAATCTATTTAAAAAAAATAAGAAATAATTACTGAATTCATGTGAGAGCCATGTGATACAACTAGTCAACAGGAGTACAAATATAACTGAAAACAAAACATCAAAGACACAAAAATAAAATTAAATCAAAAATTAAAACTTTTTAAAACACATGAAATTGGAATACTAAAGCTGAAAAAACTAAACTAAACTAAAATAAAATATTTACAAGTTGATTAATCCAGTTAGAGAACAGACATAAAAACATTTAATATATAAATATATATAAATATATATATATATATATATATATATATATATATAAAACATAAAAAAGAAAAACTGAATTCATGTGGAACCGAATTCAAATTGGAATACTAAAGTTGAAAAAGCAACTTCCAAGTCTTCTCTTTTTAAGAGTTTATATGTCATTTTCAGGTTTCACTGTAATCATAATATGGCATAATTGTAAAAACTGATATCTCTGTATGAACAATATGGTAAACTTTAACTAAATGTGATTTTAAATGTTAGAACAGTGATTTTATAATGTCTACGCATGAATTATGGATCTATGGACCTATGAACAGTACTGTTTCAGTGAGTTGAATGAGTCCATTAGTGATCTTCTGCTGCCATCTAGTGGTTATAATTGCAATTTCATGCAATTTCTCACACAACACGTGTTTTTGACATTTATAACTGATAATTACTGATCTAGAGAGTCCAGAGAATTGTACTGCACTGATTTTACTGGTTTTGAGTTTAAAACCTACGACTAGTTCAGAAAAGAATGAATGAATGAATGAATGATGCATTTATATAGCGCTTTTATTGTGTATTGCAGTACACCCAAAGCGCTTTACAATCATGTGGGGGGGGGGGAGTCTCTCCTCAACCACCACCAGTGTGCAGCATCCACCTGGATGATGTGACGGCAGCCACAGGACAACGGCGCCAGTGCACTCACCACACACCAGCTACAGGTGGAGAGGAGAGAGAGTCATAGAGCCAATCAAGTGGATGGGGATTATTAGGAGGCCATGATAGACAAGGGCCAGTGGAGGGAATTTGGCCAGGACACCGGGGTTACACCCCTACTCTTTACGAGAAGTGCCATGGGATTTTTAGTTACCACAGAGAGTCAGGACTTCGGTTTAA
This sequence comes from Tor tambroides, assembly GCA_021397915.2. Classification (NCBI taxonomy): domain Eukaryota; kingdom Metazoa; phylum Chordata; class Actinopteri; order Cypriniformes; family Cyprinidae; genus Tor; species Tor tambroides. Next base: position 20,353 of record JAFVLL020011322.1, read on the forward strand.
CGTCTCATCCAAAAGACGATGCTTTTTACAATATAGTGTCCCCGTCACTATACTGGGGCATTAGGACCCACACAGACCACAGGGTGAGCACCCCCCTGCTGGCCTCAGTAACACCTCTTCCAACAGCAACCTAGTTTTCCCAGGAGGTCTCCCATCCAGGTACTGACCAGGCTCAACCCTGCTTAGCTTCAGTGGGCAACCAGTCTTGGGCTGCAGGGTGATATGGCTGTGTGAAAAGTAGGTTTTTTAAATAATCTCCAATGTTTAACCCTCTGGGGTTGACAAATGTGCCAGTTTGATTGACAGCATTGGTCCCGGAGGCAAAGTTGTTCAGAATGAGGAGATCTATCATATGATATGAAGATCTTGTGTATGTGTGGATATATGAACATTTTCTGCAATTTGAGGTCATTTATCATAGAAATATTGTGTTTTTGAAGCTTTTTTAACTGTTATAGCGCCACCTATGGTCTGATCTCCATGAAACTTTGCATGCTTGTTAAGAGTCATGTGACACATGTTTTCACCAAGTTTCGAGTTTTCGTTTAGGTTTTAGAGGCTTTTGGGTATATTTGGCCATGCCGCTTTTTAAATGACCCCATTATAGATAACCAAAGGACAAAATTCAACATTTTTTTGATAATTATTGATCTAGAGAGTCCATAGAATATTACTGCAGTGGTTTGATTGAGATTGAGCGAAAAACCTAGGACTAATTTGCAAAAGTAGGTTTTTAACATATTTGTGAATATTTAATGAACGATTTGATTGACAGCAATGATTCTTAGGCAAAGTTGGTCATTATGAGGAGATCTATCAAATAATATGCATATTGTGTGGATGTGTGAAACACCACGTGATTACAGAGCCATAAAACTCGTTATCACCAACTAGTGGCTGATTTCTTTCAAAATTCTTACAGACCTTTAGGACCATGAGTCGAACATGCCCACTGAGTTTTGTTCCGATCGGCCTCTGTTACCCTTATCTAATAGGTGCTCAAAATTCATTGGCTGATGGCGGCCATGTTTTTTGAGATACACAAATATCCTTATAGACCCTTGTGCCACATTGGACAGAGACACTGCATACCAAGTTTCAAGTCGATCGGACTAACGGTTGCGTAGTTATAGCCATTTGTATATTTTTTCCATCTTATAGCGCCACCAAGTGGCCAAGCTCCGATTTTTTTTTATTTTGACCAAAGATTGAGCTCGTACACATGTGTACCAAGTTTGGTAAAGATATCACATTCCATTCAGGAGTTATAGCCATTTTAGTAAAAGTGGCCCCGCCCCTTACGAACGTTTTGTCGCCCCTTTGCGACGGTGAGTCGAAATTTCAGCTTTTTTTTTTTTTTGATAATTATTGATATTCACTGTCCAGAGAATATTTCTGCACTGGTTTGGTTCCAATTGGGCGAAAAACCAAGGACTAGTTCACAAAAGTAGGTTTTGCAAAAAATGCGAAATACCCAAAAATTTCACCAGCTCATGATTGCATCTGAGGCATGCGTTTTGTCTGACATGAGCCAAGGATTCCAACAACATAACGGTTTAGGAGTTACGAGCGATTTCGTACTTTCGATCGCTGTAGCGCCCCCGTCAGGCCGATTGGGGCGAACCTCGGTCACGTTGTAGGCGGTGCGAGCACTACCATCCCTCCAAGTTTCAAGTCTCTACGACTTACGGTTTGGTTTGCACGATCAGTTTTACGTGGAAATCGCTCATCTGTGACCATTCTGATTACAATAGGGTTTTAGCGCTACACGCTTGAACCCCTAAAAATTGAGTTGATGAATCCAGTTGAAGAGCGCACACACACACACACACACACTACAAAAGATAAAAATGAGAATATTAAAGAGAAAGCTGGAGCATCAATACCTGGAGATATTTTCTGTCTGCCTAATCTCACATTTATTCTCAATGGCAGTCGCTGATTGGATGATGAGACTATTGCAAGCTGTGGAAAAAGAGAAAAAAGTGCCAAACATCTACAGTATATACAGTATGATTAAACATTTACAATTGATTGCAACAGAAAACACAGTTTTTTCATGTCGGATCAGCTGAATTCTGAGATTGATGACTGGGCAGAAAGACACTGAAGGCCTTTGACCTTTGCCCTAATGACCATCTTCCCTTAAGGCTTGACTTGACTCTGGCCCATGAGCAGACAAGCTCAGCAGAATCATCTCCTCCAGTGTTTGTGCTCTCAGCATATACCTTTGTTCATGTAAATCCACCTCAATAAAAACCCCAGTGCTTTACACATCATATCAGATGAATACATTACACTATGTCTGATGCAGCTGTAAACGTCAGCAGATCTCCAGTTACTTAATGATCCATGAACAGATACTGCAGATCAGAACTAAACGGGTTCGTGATTCTTTTGATTCAGATTGGGATTTTGAAGCGGCGATCGCGAATCATTTCACATCGGAATCTGAAATGATTCGTGAACTCATTCCGAATTTCCGATCGAAATCAAATGATTTGCGATACGCACTCCAAAGTTTCAATCAGAATAATTATTCACACGTCCTGATGTGAAATGATTCACGATCATATCACAAATCATTTGATTTAGTTGGAAGTTCATAGCGGCTTCGTGAATCTTTTGATTCAGATCGGAACTTCAGAGTGCTCATCGTGAATCATTTGTGAACCTGGAGCACAAAACCACTCTTAAGTAGCACAGGTATATTTATATATTTCTCTAAGATCATTGCTGATGTCTTACCTCCTTGGTATTGTGTTAACACACACCTGAAGGCTCCAGACCAAAAAAGTGCCAAAACTTCTGCTTTTATAGAGGTGCTCACTCTTGCTGATGATCAGTTAATCAAAGGCATTTGATTAGCAGTGCCTGACTGTTACTTACACTCTTAATTCCTATGTTAACAGTAAGGGTGTCCTAACATTGTCACACATGGCTTTATTTTTGGCTTTATTTTTTGTTAAATAAATAATGACATGGTGCAATATGTCATTTGTTGTTGTTCATCTGAGGTTTTATTTTCCAAATTTTAAATCCTGCCAAGGACCAGATCATTTTTTATTATGTCCTGATACAGAAAACCATGGAATTCAATAGGGTGTCCTAACTTTTTCACATGACTGTATATATAAACAAATAGATAATCAATTAATACTTCAATAAAAGAAATAAAAACACTAAAAATCTAAAAATTAGATAGAGATAAATCATAAAAACTAATAGATAAAAATCCAATAAATACAAAAAAAAAAAAACTATTAAATCTAATAGACAATGATAAATGATAATGACAATGACAATGATAGATAAAAATGTAATGAATAAATACATAGATAAAATGACAAAACAAACAAATAGATAAAAACATAGCTAAAACTCTGATAGATATCATGGCAAGGTTTGTGTGCGAGCTGTTATCAGATGAATCAGGACTGTTGATCATCATCAAACTCACTGGATCCAGTGATGAATCATTCTAGCAGCTGGATTTCCTAAAGCCTCTCAGAAGCTCCCAGTGCATGTTCAGGTTTACAATCACACACAAGCCTAGCTCCTGCCTGAAGATCAATGGAGCACCGTGACTCAGATTAAGGCTTTCTCTCATGAGCGTCCGGCCGTGGATGACGCCTTTGAAGTGGCTCTTTCCGACGGGGTGAAGCGATGTGCTTGAGGAGGTGATGAACGAGCTGATGAGAGGTAGAGCGGAGGAGACGAGCGAACCCCAGCGTCAGCGACAGCTACTGGACGTCCGGTTGGGAGGAAACGCTCGTAAATCACGTCACCGGAGCCACTGACCTCCAGAGGTGTGAGAGACATGCTCATCTTTTGCTCTTACACTCCATCTGTACTCAGGAAACATGAGGGATTTCTCTTCATCATTATTTAATTATCTACAAAATGCGACCATCTGACTTCAGAAGGTCTTGGGCCAACAGACTGATGGATATTGCATGTTGAAATACAAGTTATTATGATGGAGGACATCAGAATACAGACTATTACTTTAGGGTTTATGTTTGGAGAGATCATTTGGTAAATAAAAACTACATGGCCTGAATTTTATTGGTCACAGAGTCACCAGTCTTCTCCAGTTTACTTCTGGAGATTTTCACTTACACACAACTGAAGGCAGATTCACAACAAGATCAACACAAAAAAAGAAACAAATCAGGTCTATTGAGACTGAGAGTGAACTAAATAAAGCACTTTGTTCATTCATTTGCTTTAAAGCAAAATAAAACTGTTAAAAATAGTCTGGCATGAATTGATTTCACTCATTTTAAATGCAAAATAACTCGCCTGACAATAGAGATTTCATTCATAAATTACACCTTACTATTTTTATGTACAAAAAGAAAAAAGCAAAAGAAAAGAAAAAACAGAAAAAAAAGTTACTGTAATTTCTTACCCACCTAAGGTCATTTCAAGCATGTATGCTGTATATAAATAAATAAATAAATAAAAACAAAAAGATAAAAACTAATATTACATAAAACCAAGATTCAAATATACAAACATACAAACAGACAAATAAATAAATAAATAAATAAACAAACATGGATAAAAATAAAAACATAAACATAAAAAAACTAATATTTACATAAACACAAGATAGATAGATAGATAGATAGATAGATAGATAATATTGATTAAAAAAAGATAAACTAAAGATAGCTTAATAAATAGATTTTAAAAAGTGAAGAATATAGTAATCTGAATATGAATTGCATTCACTTTACCGAAGAACTATTCAGGAAAAATATCTATCTATCTGTCTAACTATCTATCTATCTATCTATCTATCTATCTATCTATCTATCTATCTTAGCATATATGTTCATTGCATATATGTGACACTGAAGACCGGAGCAATGCTAAAATTCAAAAATAAATGGCATTTTACAATATATTCACACAGAAATGCAGCCTCGGTGAGCAGGAGAGACTTCTTAAAAAACAATGTTAAACTCCAATATGCTAATTATATGTAAACTGAAGAAGCTGTGACATGATTTGTACTGTGTGACTGAACCGACACAATAAACAAACAAACAAAACTGCTAAGGCCTGAAACGGGAAATACTGAATTCACTTCTCCAAATGTGTATTCCTGTCACCGCAGCAAGAAAACAACAAAGCGGACACCTGATGAAAGCTCCTGCGGCCTCCTATAACTGGACATCACGTCTGTGTCCTTGTCCACATCTCTGCAGCTCATCCACCTTCTCTTCCGCCAGCCCATGAGACACGGGTGGAGGAGAAAAAAAAACCGTTTGGGGCAAAAAAGAGAGAAATAATTGGATTCCCAGCTTCCACCTCCTCCTCCTCCTTCCCCCACGTGTCGGACACCCCTAATTAACAACAGGGAGAGTCAGAGAAAGCCTGGAGAAAAAAATCTGCTGTTTGGATTGAAAAAAAAAATGACCGGCAACATATTGTCTCCTTGACGTCCACGCGGGCTAATAACAGCTAGTGGCTGCTGCACGAGAACGAGAAGGCGTCAAAACCTGGCAAAGTCACTCATTCATAAAATCTCAATGTGTGACTATAGCTCTAATTACAACCCACGTCGGCCTCAATTAGACCACAGCTTTTCTCTCCGCGTTAACTCTTAATTAATGTATCGGCGGTTAATTACAGGTTTTGCGAGAGGGGCTCTGTCAGACGGTTGCTGGTTTTCTCAGCGGGAGGTTCTTTACATGAGCTCCGTTCCAAAATCCGGCGAGCGGCCTACATAGACAGCTCAGCTGCCTTCTAAGACGCCATACTAAATTAAATGGAACATCATAAATTAGTGATTTCAAGTGCTCTACAAGTTACAAGTGAAATGGATGGTAGATTCAAGTCAAGATTGATTCCAGTTGAGTTTAACATTAGCATGTTTTTAAGGTTATGATACTCTTAAAAGCATAAAATCCACATAGCAAACATAGTGAGTAAAATTTGATGTCAACATTTTTCAGTATTAAATGGAAAGGAAATGAATTATGAACATTTTTTAGGCTACTGAATGCCTTAGATTAAGGCCTAAATGAGGTTGGTTTCAGAAGATAAACTTTAAGTCACTGGATTTTAGAACAGAGCCAGTTTTACAAAACTGCAGTTTCATTATACAAAATAAAAATAGTTTTACAAGAAATAATTTGATTAATTTATTTTACTATATTTTAACATTTTATTTTAAATTCTTCTGAAAGCTGAATAAATTTCCATTGATGTATGGTTTGTTAGGATCGGACAATATTTGGCTGAGATACAACTATTTGAAAATCTGGAATCTGAGGGTGCAAAAAAATCTAAATACTGAGAAAATCGCCTTTAAAGTTGTCCAAATGAAGTTCTTAGCAATGCATATTACTAATCAAAAATGAAGTTTTGATATATTTTGGAAATTTACAAAATATCTTCATGGAACATGATCTTTACTTAATATCCTAATGATTTTTGGCATTTTTGGCAAGAAAAATTGATAATTTTGAGGCTTACACTGTATTTTTGGCTATTTCTAAAAATATAACCATGCTACTTATGACTGGTTTTGTGGTCCAGGGTCACATTTAAGCAAAATATGTTATGTTTATATATTAAATATATTTTATATAATATAAATTATATGAATATAAATATATACATGTAAATACATGTAAATATTTTCAAAATTTATACTCTATGTGTGTGCATTCATACTGTATATACATAATAAATATACACAGTACACACACATATATTATGTAAACAATAACTTTCATTTTGGATGCGATTAATCGCGTCTGTTTTTATCTGTAACACAAACATACACTTTAAACATGCATGGAGTAAAATCTGTATTTTTACTCTGATATAAATAATATTTAAACCTGATTAAAAATCTTATCATATTTTATCAGTATTTCTCAGTATTTACTATAATAAACACTCTACTAGTCTGCCTGTCTATCAAAAAACAAACAAACAAACAAAAAAAACCATCAATCAATAATAATAAAAATAAAATAAACAATAAAATAAAAAAATAAAATAAAATAAAAACTTTCATAAAAATTTACTTTTGAGACTCATAAATGCTTGAAAAAACATGTATGGCCTAAAACTTTGTTTTTATTTAAATAATATTTAAATCTGATTAAAAATCTGAAAATATTTGATCAATCAGATAACAAATCTGATAATATTTCATCCTTATTTCTCAATATAGAATTAAATACAATTATACTATAAATGAACATTTCTCATTACTCCATATTGGAGACATTTTTCCTGGCCCTTGCCACAATGCATTCTGGGATTGACCGTCGGTAAAGCATACGGTAGGTGCCTCGTAATCAAGGCGTCTTAACACATCTTCACACATGCATTCTAGACTAGATTCAGCCCAGTCGTTATTTCCCTAATGCAACCAGGCCTTTCCTGTTTACTCTACACATTTCGTGTCTTTCTGTCTCTCCATTGTCTTTCCCAGTTCTTGGAAGCGTCGACACAGACCAGGCACCATTTTACAGCTCCTGGAAAAGCGAGCGAGGTCGAGAACAAGAGATCAAGAGAAACGCAAAAGACATCAATAAGAGAAGAAGCGAGAAAGAGAAAGAGGTGGGAGATGGAAACGGGCGAAAGAGGAGAACAAAGCGCGTGTGAAAGAGAGCAAGAGTGAGAGAGGAGGTGAGAGGGAGACGTTTGTAAGTGTGTTCGCATCGAGAGAGAGAGAGAGAGAGAGTGACATCCAGAAAACCGAGGAGAAGCTCAAGAGAAGAATGAGCGCGCTTCCTTTCCATGTGTTAATTACATATGTAAGGCCTATTATAACCCTGCAAGGACACCTGCTGACTGGGAAAATGAAGGCGGCCGACTGGAGCGGCTCTCCAGCGCCAGACTCTCACACTGACTAAATATAATAGTTTCCCTCCTGCATGTTCACAGGCCGCGGTAACGAAGCCTAGAGATGCGAGTCGCGGCTACACGGTTAGCATGGAATTGCGGATCCATGTAACTACCTCGAGCTGAGCCTGGTGTTTCATTTAAGGCGTTGGACTGTTGCTAAAAGTGCGATCGGACTCCAGACGAGACGAGAGTGAGTGAAAGGCAGGCGGCTGTGAGGACGAGTGACATTAGGAGTCTAAACGAGCAATGAACAGCACTGGAAATATGAGGCATATGCACACTATAGAATCATTTATTGAATCCTAATGGTGTTATTTCATTGTTTAGATTTAGGACGTGCATCGAAGAAGGGATTGAAGATGAGACTCAAGGAGGGATGTCTTTTTTAGAAACCACACAGGCCTACAACACCTTAGCGACAGCATAGCAATCATTCAGAATACCTTAGCAACACCCTAGCAACATGACTGTGAGTTCTGCAAAGACAGGCAAGACTCACATTTTCAGCAATTCTTATATATATATATATATATATATATATATACACACACAAATATTTATCATTTTTAATATAAAAAAGTAGTAGTAGTAGTAAGATTATGGTATGTTTTTTCATAACTTGATGCTAATGATGATGCTAATAAAAAACAAAAATATAATAAATATTTAAAATAGCATACAATAATAAAATATATGAAATAATGTTACATTTAAAATTATTTTGTAGTCTAATAAAATTAAATAATATTAAATAAAATATATATTTACATTTCTCTTATATTTACAAAGTAGTCTAATAAAATTGAGTACAGAAAAGTACTGTGCTTTTGACATGGTAATACTGTGGTATTTAAGATAACTGAATAATATTACAGTGAAAATAATTCATATTTTAAATAATAAACAAAAATAATATTTACAATGGTTAATATTGCAACATTCATAATAATTAAAAAAATGTAAAAGTCATAATACTGTGTGTATATTTTTCATTAACTTATATAGTGCTGCAAGTTAATAAAATAAACAAAAGAATAATATTTGGAATAGAATAAGAATAAGTCAAATCAAATAGAATCAAATCAAATCAAATAATATCAATAAAATTAAAATGAAATTAATATCTATAATATTTTATTACATTTATTACATTTAATATTTTAATATTTATACAACAGTAATCATAGAACCTATAAAAAAGTACCATGATACTGACGACCATAATACTGTGGTATATTTATGATTTAATAAATCAAAAATGATGCTGTAAGTTAATAAAATAAACAAAAGAATAATATTTTAAATAAAATGTAAAATAAAATCCCTCTTCTTCAGCACTTCATCTGTAGAATTTCCCAAACATGTGCACATGCATCAGTTAAAACCTCAGCTTGTGGTGTTTTTAGACATGATGATACCAAGGTATTCTTTGAAGTAACTTGGAGTACTATATAAATGTGAAATGCTACTGAATGTGGTGAATATAGACATGGTCTACATACCAAAGTACCACAGTATTAGCATTTGACACCCTCACTGTACTTTTTAAAGGTTTACAGAGAGCACACAGTTCCAGCATCAGTCATAAACAGTCAATTGAAACGCTGTGCTGTCAGTGAAGTGCACTTACTGAATGAAGACGATCTGATCAGCTTCCCTCACAGCAGGGCATGCTGGGATAGCACTCGGCCTACATCCTGCCCCGGGTCACGTCTTCATAAATATTCATGACGGGATTTCACAACTCGCTCTGAATCTACAGCAATCACAGGATATAATTCATTAATTCATTTTTTTTAGACTTGATCATGTGACTGTTTTAGAGATGCATTGTTAAGGATGAACAATAAGAGCGATGAGCTTGTTTATCATACACATCAAACGCAGCTGCCTCATATCAGCCGACTCTTAATAGCGGACCTTCAAGGACAAACAAAGCCTGAAATAAGAGCATGAGGTTTAATTCAATGTCTTTGTTTTGAAACAGCACAAGGCCACCTGAAAGCTCAGCGTGATCGTGGGGTGATCTCGTATTCTCCTGAGCTTCTCTTCATAATGTCTGCTAATCTACGCAGCTGCAGGCTTTGCAATTGACCTCCTTTTCTGTTTGATGGCAGAAAACGCTGCTCATTCCATCACTCGCTCAAGCTTTGATGAGTATGAGTACAGTTACATCCGAGTACACAAGAAGGGATGATCCTAACGTCAGATCTGCTGCATGTAAGAATAAGCTTGAGGAGAATGATTTAGGCCAGTAGAGATCATGCTATCAAATGCTGTTAGTACCTAAAATGGACAAAAAAAAAAAAAAAATCATCATAATGCTAATAAAACAAGTTATATTAAGTTAAAAATAAATAAAATTAAATAATTAAAATAAATAAGAAAATGAAAAATAAGAAAAAAAAACCTTTGGGTTCACACAAACCCTTTTTCCATCCTTCATCTATAGACATTCACAAACGTGCATATGCTTCAGTTAAAACCTCAGCTTGCGATTTAAAGGACAAAAAGCACCACAAAATTAATATAAGTTACAATAAAATAAAAATAAAAATAATTAAAAATAAAATAAAACCTTAATAAAATAGTATAATAAAACAAAGTACATAAAAGAACCATGATATTGACATTCATGCAATATTGTGGTAGCGTTTATGATAATAATATTGCTGTAAATTAACAAAATGAAGACAATAATAATGAACATGCATATGCATCAGTTAAAATGTAATCTTGTGATTTAAAGGACTCAAATCATCAAGTCAAGTCAAGTCAAGTCACCTTTATTTATATAGTGCTTTTAACAATACAGATTGTGTCAAAGCAGCTTTACAGTATTAAATAGGATAATACAGTATTAAATATTTTACAGTATTAGTGTCAATAATGCATAAGGACAATAGTAAACATAATAATAAAACTAAAACTAATAATATAATTTAAAATAAGTTAAAATAAATTAAATAATAACATAAAAAATAAAATTTAACCTAACCCTAACCCTATCAAAATAAAATCTTAATAAAATAGTCTAATAAAATGAAGTACCAAAAAAGTACCATGATATTGACATAATCATGCAATACTGATATATGATATATGATTACTTTATGATAACTTAATAATAATGCTGCAAGTTAATAAAATCAAAAAACAATAATGAACATTTCAAATAATTGAAAAAAATAAAATCTTTAAAAATATTTTATTTTAATATTTATAACTTTTAATATTTATGCAATAATGATAATAGTAAAAAGTAAAAATATTAAATAGAATTAAATAACAATAGTAATAATAATAATAATAAATTAAAAAGTATAGAAAAGTCAAAATATTGTGGTGGTATTTATAATGAACTTAATCAAAAACATTGTTGTTAAGTTAATAAAAAACTGTAAACAAACAAACAAACAAACAAACAAATCCTTTGGTTTTACACAAACCCTTGTACACTTTTCTTCAACATGCATATGCATCAGTTAAAAAATCAGTTGTAATTTTTAGACATGATACCATGGTATAGTTTAAAGTAGCTACCTTGGAGTACTATGTAGATACCATAGTACATAATTGTGGTAATCATTCATAAAACTACTGTAATAGTATCTTTTCCTCATTTATGTAGCTTGATGTTGTTGTTGCATGAGCTGCAAGAAGATTCATCAAAAACACTTTATTTTCCTTCCAAAGAAAAGCGTACAGGTTCGGACCTCACGAGGGCGAGTAAATAATGACCCAGTGTTCATTTTTGGCCGAATCCTTCCTTTCAAACGTCCCTTTCAGCCTCCACCAATGCATTCCCGTCGCAAAAATGCCATTAAACTGCACTTAGTTTGCGGACAGAGGTTTTTCTCGTGTGGCCAGCGGTTCAGGGCAGATCTCGGCCAGGAGAGAGAGACAGTCTGCGAGATTGGCCCTAGCTCGATTAGTGCTGTCAGCCCCACAGCCAAGCTGTTTCTAATGAGACGTGCAGACAGAGAGATGTCGCGTCCACGGGTGGCCCTCTCACTCGAAAATGAGACTGGTCGACACGTACGGGTGACAGGGAAGGTGGGAAAGGTGACAGTGGAAGGGGGTGGATGTCACGGGGGGCAGAGGGGCGAGACGGGTCAGTCAAGGGCTGCCAGAAACATGAGCTGAGTGACAGGTGAAGGCGGGTGAGGAGATGTCAGGGAGCTGTGGCGCCTGCCATCGGAGGGACATGAGTGGATAATTACATGGTCAGTGATGTTGCTCGGCCTCTCCAGCCTCTTCATTTTCTGGCTCCTGCTCCAGACCTGTGGGAAAGAGAATATCATTGATTATTGACCATAATGATGCATCTTAACCTGTAAATACAAACCCTGGCTGTGGCTGATATAGCAGAGCGTGGCGCTTGCAACGTCAAAGTCACAGGTTCGAATACCAAGAATGCATGAACTGATAAAATGTAGACCTTGAATGCAATGTAAGTCGCTTTGCATAAAAGCATCTGCCAAATGCATGGATGTAAATGTACATGAATTGTGCCTGTGGAGACATTTCTGCATTATATTGCATTGCAACAGTTTCAAAACGAAATGTCCAACGAATGATGCTACACTGAAATTTTTTTTTGTGGGATTTACTTTTCAGAATCAGAATCAGAATCAGCTTTATTCGCCAAGTGTGCGCAAACACACGAGGAATTTGTTGTGGTTTTTAAGAATCTCTTGGTACATATATGCATACATACATATATACATACATATCTGACATGAGAACAGGAACATTTAAATAAGACTTAACAATAATAATAACGTGTATGAATCTGGAACAGAAGATTTATGTACAGATTTGTGCATTATTTTCTCTATATATACAACTGTATAGAAAATATGCATATGTATTTACATAGAACTTGAGAGAGTGGCAATAATTAGAGATGGAGAATGAATTACAGGCATGAATTACAGAACACAGGTAATAATTCCTGTGTTAGCTGTTTAGGCTGGAGATGGCATGGGGGAAAAACTGTTTTTATGCCTAGATGTTCTAGTGCACAGAGATCTGTGGCGCTCTACCACCGGAGGAAAGTGCAAACAGGTTGTGTTCGGGGTGAGAGGGGTCTGTGATGATGTTACCTGCCCGTTTCTTCACTCTGGAGTAGTACAAGTCCTGAAGGCTGGGCAGGTGCACACCAATGATCCTTTCTGTTGTCCTAACATTCCGCTGCAGTCTTCTTATATCTGATTTGTGGCTGACTCAAACCAAACAGTTATAGAGGAGCACAAAACTGACTCAATAACAGCAGAGTAAAACTGTGTCAAATGTGCCTGTGGCAGATTGAACTTTGTCAATCTGCCACAAAAGGCTTTGTCCCCACTCCTGTAGGCATCCTCTTTGGCCTGGAGAAGCTGTTTGAGTTTTGTACTGAACCAAGGTTTGTCATTGTTAAATGTTAAATAAGTCCTGGTGGGTACACACATGTCCTCACAGAAACTGATGTAGGACGTCACGGTGTCAGTGAGCTCATCCAGATCAGTAGCTGCAGCCTCAAAAACACTCCAATCAGTAAGTTCGAAGCAGGCCTGTAAATCCTGCTCTGCTTCAACAGTCCATCTCTTTACAGTTCTTACTACAGGCTTAGCAGATTTAAGTTTCTGCCTGTAGGCTGGTAGAAGATGAACCAAACAGTGATCAGAGAGTCCCAGCGCTGCACGGGGGACAGAGTGGTATGCATCCTTTAAAACAGTGTAGCAATGGTCCAGTATATTGCTGTCCCTGGTGGGGCATGTGATGTGCTGTCTATATTTAGGCAGTTCGCGGGTGAGATTAGCTTTATTAAAATCACCGAGAATGATAATGAAAGAGTCCGGGTAACGCTGCTCTGTGTGTGAGATCTGATCGGCCAACAATTCTTGCACCGTGCTCGCGCGCACCAGGAGGAATGTACACACTCACCAGAATAAACGAGGAAAACTCCCATGGCGAATAAAAAGGCTTGCAGTTAATAAAGAGAGCTTCCAAGTTTGGGCAGCACATCTTCTTTAAAACTGTCACGTCTGTACACCAGCCTTCGTTGATATAAAAACATAATCCACCACCTCTCGTTTTCCCCGCGGTCCGCTCTGAACAGCTGGAAGCCCGCTAGATGAAGCGCGCTGTCCGGGATGGCTCAGTTCAGCCAGGTTTCTGTGAAGCAAAGTGCAGCAGAGTTTAAAAAGTCCTTGTTTGTGCGGGTGAGGAGTTGCTGGCGTTTTATTGCCACTATTGTTCATTTCAGCTGGAATCTGCAGTGAATTGTAAGTATACAGTAGTACAGTTTTGGAGTTTTGCAAAGATGCAGGCAGATGGGCATTTTTCCAAAGTTTTTCCTGTGTTAGTAAATGTACATCACACTGGGTGATCTTGCAATCAGCAGTAAATCAGACTAACTCACACTTCACACTTCAGTGCGAGTGAGAGATTGAAATATCAGCAAGGCTGATTTTCACCTGGCAGGCGATAAAATGAGTGATAAAACTGCTACAGACAACCATATCTACAGAGAAGAACATCACACGGACTTGCCTTTAAATTGATTAGAAGTGACAGTAAAGAAATTTATGATGTTGCAAAAGATTTCTTTTAAAAAATATATTTTTTCTGCCCAAAATATAATGTAAATATTTACTAAATGAGTTGTAAATAGTGAAGCTCAATGAAATGTATATTTGGATTTGGAAATATATTAATTTGAACATTCATATACCAAAACATATTTCAAAATGTGTTTCAGGGACAAGAAAATACATTTCCAATGCAATGTGGATGGAATATGCTATGTGTATATGTATGTATATATATATATATATGTGTGTGTGTGTGTGTGTGTGTGTGTATATATATATATATATATATATATATATATATAGCATTTTTTACATTGTAAAACATTTTTCTTGCTGATTTTTATTCATATTTTAAATATATTTTCAAAAATATACAAAAAATTAAATACAGGTTCATCTCAAAAAATTAGAATATCATGAAAAAGTCCTTTTTTTTGTAACTTATTTCAAAAAGTGAAACTTTCATTATATTCCACATTCATTACATGTAAAGTAAAACATTTCAAAAGTTTTTTGTTTCAAATTGCCCAGTGATTGAGCTTACAGCTCATGAAGGTAAAATCCAGTATCTCAAAAATATTAGAATAAATATTTGAGTTGGAAACTTCACCAAGTGGACTGAAGCTGGAGTCAGTGCATCAAGAGTCACCACGCTCAGACGTCTTCAGGAAAAGGGCTATCAAGCCACTTCTGAAACAGAAACAACGTCAGAAGCATCTTACCTGGGCTAAGGAGAAAAAGAACTGGACTGTTGCTCAGTGTTTCCAAAGTCCTCTTTTCAGATAAAAGTAAATTTTGCTTTTCATTTGGAAATCAAGGTCTGGAGTCTAGAGGAAGACTGGAGAGGCACAGAATCCAAGCTGCTTGAAGTCCAGTGTGAAGTTTCTGAAGTCAGAGATGATTTGGTGTGTCCTGTAGTCTGCTGGTGTTGGTTCATTGTGTTTTATCAAGTCCAAAGTCAATGCAGCCGTCTACCAGGTGATTTTGGAGCACTTTATGCTTCCATCTGCTGACAAGCTTTGTGGAGATGCTGATTTTCTTTTCCAGCAGGACTTTAGCACCTGCCCACACTGCCAAAACCACTTCCAAGTGGTTTGCTGATCATGATATTACTGTGCTTGATTGGCCAGCCAACATGCCTGACCTGAACCCCATATGGAATCTATGAGATATTTTCAAGAGAAAGGTGAGAAACAGTCGATCCAACAATCCAGATGAGCTGAAGCTCAATAGTGCCACAGCAGAGCCACAGGCTGATCGCTTCCATGCCACACCTCACTGATGCTGGAGTTTGTGCAAAAGGAGCCCCGACCAAGTATTGAGCGCAGAAATGAACATACTTTAAAGAACTTGAACCTTTCTGTTTTGCAGATCCTTTTCTAGATTGATCTTAGGAAATATTCTAATATTTTGAGAAATTGGATTTTTGACTTTCATGAGCTGTAAGCTCTAATCATCAAAATTAAAACAAAAAACTTTTGAAATGTTTTACTTTACATGTAAAGAATCTAGAATATATACATTTTTCAAGAAGAATGACATCACAGGAATAGATTACATTTTAAAATGTACTCAAATAGAAAACAACTATTTTAAATTGTAATAATATTTCACAATATTACTGTATTTTTGATCAAATAAATACAGCTTTGCTGAACATAAGAAACTTCTTTCAAAAACATTTAAAAATCTTACTGACCCCAAACTTTTGAATAATATCTACTCTATCGATTTCAGGATTGGTCCAAAAAAAAAGGTGCATATACTAAATCAAATGCTAAAATACAGCCACCATCATTTTTCATGTTCTTCGCCACAAACACTTTGGAATCACTACTGGACGTGTTTGTGCATTTACTTTCAGCCTGTTGCACGTGTGCAGATCACAAAGATCTCTCTCATCCTCACACGTTCGTTTCATCTGGAGAGAATGATCTCTTTCTTGCTGGCGACATTCTCGTCCTTCAAGGCGCTCCTGTTCCATCTGCCCACAAGACTCATGGGATTTCTCTCGGAGCTCGGCGGTCCCGTCCTGCTGCCTTTCATGTCCAACAGGATATAAGACAGGAATCTCAGATAGTGCTGCTATGGATGAGAGGAGCACACGCTACAGGAAGCCCACTACAGAGAATAGCGTGTGTTCCTCCTTTAGCACCATGTCAGACCGTAAACGATGAGCATATGCTGGAGATCAGATTCATGTTTACTGCAGAGGACATTTTGTGACAAAATGATGCTAAACTAAGAGTTATACACAATACACAAACATCTAATGAATAAATTTAGGATTTACTTGGTCACTTACCTGCACAATTACCATATATCAGTTTCAAGATGGACTCTTGAAAAATGCTTTCTATTTAAAAAAAAGGTAATAAATTGGTGTGCAATGGCTTTACTATTGGTTATACTCGTGCACAGAATCACAAATGAACACTAAGCAAGTGACAAATGTGTGTAAGATTGGATCTTGCCAGCAAACTTACCATAATAAATGTTTTAAACAAATTAAATGGGCCTAAAAGTGATAAAAATGATTTAAATCAAACGTGGAATATTTCTCATGTTAAAACCACTGAAATACAATAACAAAGAAGACAAGTTTAGTGTCTACACTTCTGACTGGTGCTATATTTATATTAAACTTTTATGATGGATAAATGGCAGAACTGTACAAAATTTGATGGCATAAATGATGCAAAATAATGAATGGCATAAACATGCAAAATTAAAAACTGAAATTAGAAAAAAAAGCATGTAACAATTTTACAATGGATAAATGGCAGAAATACAAAAAATTGGATTGGTAAATGGAATAAATATACAAAATTAAAAAGTGAAATTGAAAAAAAAAAATCTTATGGATAAATGGCAGAAGTGTATACACAATTTGATCATTGGCATAAATATACAAAATTAAAAAGTGAAATTGGAACAATATATAACAATTTTATGATGGCTAAATGGTAGAAATATATACAAAATTGGATTGACAAAGAAATATACAAAAATGAAACTGGAAAAATAAATACAATTTAATTAATAAAAACATTTTAACTCATCAACAATAAACAACAAAAACAATCAAGAATTTAAAAATGAAACAATTTTTACACTATAAACTAAAAAATAAAAGAAAACTAAGAAAACAAAAAATAAAAACAATAAAATAAATCATGAAAATACATTTAAATACACATTTTACACACAATTTTGAATAATTAAACAAAAACAAACAAACAAACAAAACAGGATTTCCATTATTCACTGACAAGTGTGAAATATTTTAGAAATTTATTTTATAATATAAAATAATGCAAAATACAGTTTTAATGACTGGTTGGATAATTTTGGGCCCTACCTGTAGCTATTTATGAATAAATGTACTCAAGATGTCCTTGTAGCATTTTTTGCATTGATCGTATTGAAAGTTTTTCTACTTCTACATTACAAATCCCCCTTTTTTTAAACACGATTTTTCCATTACCACTGGATTGTGATGACAACAGGGAGAATCACATAAGGATGTGACAGAAATGTCCGACAAAATAAACAGCAGAAACACGAATACGGTACATTAACAAATCAATGCAGAGTCAATGCGTGGACGGCTAAGTACTCCTAGAAACCTTCCCTTTTGACTCTGCTCCTGTGGAAATCATTATTCATATCTTTTATTGTAACACATTGGTTAGTAAAAAATAAAAAGTAAAAAAAAATAACACCACCCCCAAAAAAGCCCCCCATGGTAGACGCTGTGAGCTTTGATAAAAGAAGAGACACTCTGGCTCTTGAAATCTTGAAGAGTCAGCTTTCGCCAGTCAAACAGAAGAGCCCTACAGCATTTGCTCCTGCATGGTGGGTCCGAATCAATACACATTAACAGGTTAAAAGAAATGGGAGAGAGGGGCTGCGTTTACGCACCGCATCTCAATAATATCGACAGGAATGTGGTATTATATTTGTAAGAGAGAGGCAGAGAAAGACCTTGAGAGCTGCTCCATTGTATTGATGAGCTTTTGCTCTTTGCCAAAGAGGAAGCACTTTCCGGTACACTCTTTAATCTGAAGCCGGTCTGATGGGACTCAAGACTTCAGAGCGCAGCGGAAAAAAGCAAGCCTTGCTTTCTCGCCGTAATGACGAAGAGAGTGAAAACATGAGCGGAGGAGAAAGAGGTGGAATGATAAAAACCAAAAAACCCAAAAACAAACAAAGCTGAAAGCAGCATCAGTATTGTTCATCTGGCACTCGCTCATGAGTGCTATTGTGCATTATGGATTCAGACGAATGTTCGTAAGTGCAGGATGAGACGTCGCTAAAAGCAGAACGTAAATATGGACAATAGTGTTATGGGCCTGCAGGTTCTTCTGACAACAAATAAGTTGACCTATTTATTAATTTTTTTTTTCAAAACATGGGCTGAAGACAAAGTAGTTAATGGGGTCTGAACATCACAAGTAGTAGTGCTCAAAGTGATGTGGTGAAGCCTCTAATAGCAACTGTAAATCGCAGAAATGTATTTACATTCACAGAGACCTGGGTGGGATGGGGACTCTTTACACACCACACAAGAAAATAAAACACCCAGAAAGCCTAGCAACTGCATAGAAATGTCCTAGCAACCAATGACAATGACATTTGACTCACTCTTGGCTCTGGTTTTTGCTGTATTTTAATCTTGTTTGATTGAAGTGTAGCATTTGACACATTAGATCATGATATCCTTTTATAAAGACTCAATCATGTAGCTGTGTTTCAGAGGCCTGTGCTGGAGTGGTTTGCCTTTTACCTCAAGGAGAGAACTTTTTCTGTCAATGTAGGGAAATGTTTCTCATCTTGTGTTCAAATCTCTTATGGTGTTCCACAGGGTTCTGTTTTGGGTCCTTTTTGTCCTTTTTGCCTTATCTTATCATTTCTTTGCACATGACACTCAGCTATATCTTCTAGTTAAAAATAGCAGCTGTTCTGTGTCTAGTTTGTTTGATTGTCGGCATGACATAAAATACTGGATGGACATGTTTTCTAAACAATGATAACTGAAATAATCATTGTCAATCAGCTTGGCCTCTTCTCTTCTAATGTGTATGACTACATCAAAAACCTTGATGTTTGTTTTGATCCCACACTGTGTTCTGATTAGCAGATCAACGCTGTTGTGCAAAGCAGTTTCTTTCAGTTAAGATCTACCGCTAGGCTCAAGATGATGCTTTCTAAGAAGGACCTCGAAACAGTTATTCATGCTTTCATAACATCAAGGTTGGGCTACAGTAATTCACTGTATTTTAGTTTGCCTAAATCAGCTTTAGATGGCTTGCAGATGGTACAAAATGCGGCAGCCAGATTGAACGTGAGCACATTATACCCATGCTCTCCTTTCTGCACTGGTTACCGGTTAATTTCTGTTGCTTTTAAAATTTTGCTCTTTATATTTTAAAGCTTTGCATGGACTTTTACCTCAGTATATTTTTGATCTTCTCACCCTAAGATCCCTTCAATCATCCAGTCAGTTACTACTCTGAGTTCCATGGTCATGTTTTAAAGCTAAAGGCGATCGGGCTTTCTCATTGGCTGCTTCTAGACTCTGGAATAGTCTTCCTCTCTATATTAGATCTTCTCCTTCTATTTCTGTGTTCAAATCCTCTTTCAATACCTATTTTTATTCTTTGTGTTTTAATTCTTCTTGAGGGTGCAAATTTTTCATTTGTCCATCTGGTTTTGTTTTATCTTTTGTCTAGTCTTTAATTTAGTTTTAAATCTGTTTTACATTTCTTTTACAGCACTTTGATTTCAACATCTGTTGTTTTTGAATGTGCTTTATGAATCAATAAACTAAACGAAACTAAACTAGAAACACCATATACTCTTAAAAATAAAGGTGCTTAAAAAGTTCTTCACAGTGATGCCATAGAAGAACCATTTTTGGTTCCACAAAGAACCATTCAGTCAAAGGTTCTTTAAAGAACATTCTCTTTCTTACTTTTTTATAATCTGAAGAGCCTTCTTTCGCCGCAAAGAACCTTTTGTGAAACAGAAAGGTTCTTCAGATGTTAAAGGTTCCATTTAGACAAAAAAGGTTCTTCTATGGCATTGTGAAGCACCTTTAGTTTTAAGAGTGTAGCAAGCACCCATAACTGCCTTTCAACTGCAAAGCAACACTCTATCAACCCAGAACAGCCTAGCATCATGCAGTTGAGTTTTACACAGGCAAGTACCACTCAAAATGTCTTCAAAATGCTAAATTCTAGTTAAAATAAAAAGTACAGAAGTATGGGGGGCTGAATTTATAATATCACTTTGAGGGCAAAATAAACTGCTCTTCATCCATAAGCATTTTTCTGCTTCTAACATGTTCCCTAAAGATTCAAACATTTCACAACAATGCCATCAACAACAACATAATAAGCACAAGCGCTTGGGTTGTTTCGTCTAAGAACCTCAAGCAGGGTTCTAGAGGGCCAGTAAAGGGGTAAATGCTCCTGTCCCTCACTGGGGTGCTAAATAGACCATGTGATGTGGCCAGAAACCCTGTAACCCCCACTGGGGAAAACCCCTCCCTCACTGCTCTCTGATAGCCCTCCTCGCTCCACTGGCCATCAGACCCTCAGCATTCCTCCAAACCATCCACACTAAATCACCCCACCAGTGCTAGGCAGATTACTTACAAACCGTGGTCAGCTACTAATTCCAAATTACATGACAAAAATTGTAGTCAGTAATGTATTCCATTACATTACACTTTGTAGGTAATGCAATCTGACTACTTTTTGATTACTTTTGACCTAACTTGTTTATTTAAATAGGATAATCTTATACCATATTAATAAAAAAAACAAAAAACAAAGAGAAGGAAAACACATTCCATTCATGGTTATTAACAACAATTTAGTGCATAAAATGTTGCATTATGTCAAGGTTTTCCAAACTGGGTTTTGCGAAAGAACTGCAGGGGGTTTGTGAGTTTAATGAAAAGCTAATAATTCATTAAATCATAAAAATGCTCATTTAAAATAAATTATTTTAAAATATCAACAATCAAATTAAATTTATTTAAATATTTGTTTACCTGCATGTGACCCATTAACCAACGTCAAAAAATGTGTTAATTATTAATTTATTACCTAAAAATCTAAGGAGGTACTTCAGTTCAAATAAATATATATGGTAAAAGAGGTTTAGCTGACTAAAAAAGATTGGGAATCCCTGAATTACACGTAAATACGAAATAATGTGAATTTGTGCATTTTAATGTGTTTGAAAGACAAAAGCCTTCCAAAGACACAGTAATACATGATTAAATAAGCCACTGAATGATAATTAAAATAAAAAAAATAGTGTTTTTATCAGTAGTTGATGCAATGTTAAGAAAACATTCTTAAATTTAAATGATTTTTGTAAATCTAGTGGTCAAATGTCCACAAAACTGGAAGACGTTTTGAATGCATATAAGTGGTAGAAGTGAAAGTTTAAAATATGAAAAAGGATTAGGGAGAATAAATAACTTATGAATAATTTATGGCTATTGTGTGAATAACATGTAATCCATAAAAAGTAACTGTAGTCTGATTACTGTTACGGATGCAGTCGGACACAGAGGTAAGTGAAAACAGTGAGTTTATTAATAAGATTCTTGAACAGGAGCAGTGCAGAATGGTTCTTGAGGTGAGTATTGTCTTGTGGTAGTTCGATGGATATAGTAAGGAGGCTCTGACTGGGGTTTTGTGATCCACAGGAGCGAGGAGCAGAACAGACAGGGAGCACTGGAGACACTATCCACAGCGGAGGACGATCTGGACATACAGGGGATAACGAGGAGGGTAACAGGAGGTAAGCATATACAGGTAAGGATTCAGCGGTAATACTCAACGTGCGATGATAGCACGAGAGGAGTCCATGTAGTAGCAACGAGATCAGACAATGGTGCTGGCTGAGGTGTGTGCTCTTATACAGGTCTTGATGATGGTGGTGATGAGGTGCAGGTGCGTATGATTAGTAGTCAGGTGATCAGAGTGCAGGTGAAAGTGATTGAGATGACGCTGGAGTCAGGCCGTTCTGTGACAATTACGAGTATTTTGAAATGTAATATGACCTAATTACAAGTATTTATTTTTTGGAATCTGATTACATAATCCAGATTACAAATAATCAGTTACTACCCAGCTCTGCACCTCACACAAACACACCATCATGGCACAGAAATGCCCAGGAGTCACCCTGGCCTTTAGGGGTCAGGCTTACACACACTTACACACACACACTTACACACACACACACACACACACACACACACTTACACACACACACACTTACACACACACACACACACACACACACCAGCACAGGGTCACTGCTCGAGCCCGCTGACTGACCCGACGAGAGCCGGCAACTGCTAGCTGTCTGTTAGCATTAGGGCGGCTGCAGCTGAAGGAAGGTTAATCTTCCCACTTTATTTGGGGGTTTTGGATCCTGTGACCCGCTCTGAATACAGAGCTCCAGCCACCTGTGGACTGGAATACTTTCAGAACCAAAGAACGGATCAGAGTTCAAGAGGAAAACAATGAATCATAGATTTAAAAAAAAAGAGAACTAACATTTAAAAATACATATTTTTACATTTTCTGAAGAAGACCAGTGGTGTTTCTTTTTGCAAAATTCAGTGCTAAAGGTAGTTTGGATGGCTGCCTTCCTATTTTTTTTCCTAAAAATCAAATCTATAATAATAATAATAATAATAATAACAACAATAATAATAATTTTTATATTATATAACACCTTTAAAGTAGCTTAACAATGCAAATATTTCTCACTCTCTCTCTATATATATATTTATATTTGCACACATAGTGGCCAAAAGTGATGTCCAGCCTAAGAAATCAGTTAGCATCTTTGTCTTTAATCAAACATTTTATTAAGGATATTGTAAGCATACAGCATCAATTGTTTCATTTGTAATAATGCAATGAATCATGACAAATTGTGTCATACAAAGAATTACCTACAACACATGTGCAAAACTTATTGAGTACTGGCATGCAGAATGATTGCTGTAATCAAAAACAAGGGAAAACCAATGAAATATTAATAACTGATTACATTCTTATATATATATGTACACTGAACAAAATTATAAATGCAACACTTTTGTTTTTGCTCCCATTTTTCATGAGTTGAACTCAAAGACAGCGTGTTCCAGTTCCTGCCAATATCCAGCAACTTCGCACAGCCATTGAAGAGGAGTGGACAACCTGATCAACTCTATGCGAAGGAGATGTGTTGCACTGTGTGAGGCAAATGGTGGTCACACCAGATACTGACTGGTTTTCGGACCCCCCAATACAGTAAAACTGCACATTTTAGAGTGGCCTTTTATTGTGGCCAGCCTAAGGCACACCTGTGCAATAATCATGCTGTCTAATCAGCATCTTGATATGCCACACCTGTGAGGTGGATGGATTGCCTCGGCAAAGTGCTCACTAACACAGATTTAGACAGATTTGTGAACAATATTTGAGAGAAATAGGCCTTTTGTGTACATAGAAAAAGTCTTAGATCTTTGAGTTCAGCTCATGAAAAATGGGGGCAAAAACAAAAGTGTTGCGTTTATAATTTTGTTCAGTGTATATGAACATGTATACGTATATGAATAATGATAATAAACTTTGAATAATAACCAACCACCTTTAAAAGTGGCTTTTCTTACAAAAAATACTGAGGTGGTAACATTACTGGTATTATTACAATATTTTTGACCATTTATTTACCATATTTATGTAATATGATATTTGCACTGTACTCCAAGGTACTTCAAAAAATATCATGGTAGTATTGCAGTACTGTTCAAAGTATCTTCTGCGGTATAGATTTTAGTATCATGGTCACGGTGTGTATGAAAGTATGATTGTATTACCATCACTATACCATGGTACCAAGGCAGCAGTGGGTCCAAAATCCTACTACTTTTGACCTACTTTTTCCTTTTGGTCCTGAATTGAGATGACAAAGACAGATGTAAATAAACCACCTCCTGAAGTCTCTTTCTGCTTGTTCTCCTTTCAAACACACAGACACAGACACAGACACAGAGACACACACACACACACACACACACACGTACGTACGTGTGCAGAGGGCCGGAGCTTGACTCCTGTGGGATTCTCAAGGGCAGTATTACAAAGAGCCATGCTGTGCTTACATCAGTCAGAGAACAGACTCACTGCACCAACCCTCACATTCATGGCTTGGAGTGTCTGTGCGTATTAATTCCTCATTTTTTCTTGATGCACATTAAATAAACCAATTCTGAAATAAATTTGGTGATATTTTAGGCCATTTTCGCGAACAACTGCATTTGTTTCCCTGTGCCATTATCGCCTTCTGTTTGCTGTAATCTTACAGATTTTGGTGTGAAGCGACACAGAAAAACAAACCAAGAAAAACATCAGGAAGGTCGTTGATACTCATTAAAGCAAACTTTATGTGGGAAATCGGTTGCTCAGCGGAGGAAGCATCCAACCTTGAGCTCCTTTCATTAACCCTCCATGTTTATTCATTAATGCTCCTCTTACACTTTGAGCCGAGAACAATGAACTCGTACACAACACCACGCTATGTTTTCCTTTCTTTTCGTAAACAAAGAAACATTGCACGGGGAAGACGTGTTTGTTTAATGGTGACACGTACACATGGACTAATCAACTCCTCGTTTGCAGTTCTGAGTCGTTTTCAACCTTCTTTCCAGCTGTTACTGCAAACAAACTTCAAACGAAACTCAAGGACTCGAGTTCCTCTTCAAAAGTAGGTTAAAAAGGATCTCCTTATAGTGCCTCTTTAGTCAAGATGTGTAAGTGAAGAAGGACAGAAATACTTTTAAGCAAAGCTTTGTATCGTAATCACCATCTGACAGTCAGACTACATGCAGATCAGAGCCGTCATGAAATCTGCAGGTTGCATCAGCACCAGCATTTCTACATCCATCTGTATGTGATTGTCTATTTATGTAGCAACCACCTAGTGATACTCTAGAAACCACTGAGAACACTGGCATTCACACTGGAACAGCTTAGCAACCGCTTAGCAGCACTATAGCAACAATCGCTCTGTCTCTAAGGCTTGTAAAACCATCAAACCTCAAGACTTTTAGAATTCTTATAAACTTTCAAATATTCAGTGTTTGTTTCAACATTTTATAGTTCATTATATTTGATATAAAATATATTTATATATGAGACTATGACAAAATCAGTGTCTTAATTGTTAACTAAAACAAAAAAAAATTAAAAATTGTTTTCATTATTTAAAATAAAGCTTAAATAAAATAAAATAAAATAAAATAAAATGATAATAAATAAAATAAAATAAAAAAAAATTTGTCAACTAACTGAAATAATACAAGCACTAAAATTACTAAAACTAAAAAAATCTAAATAGAAATATTAAAAAAAAAAAACATGATAAAAGTGCTTAAAATTACTAACACTTAAACAAAAATATAAAATTGAAAATGTAGAAATAAATTCTATAATAGTACAGAAATAACACTAAAATAGCACTGTATCAAATATAATAATATTTCAAGGAAATTTTGAGATTTGTGTATAACACTGAAAAAAAATGCAGTAAAAACATTTTCACTCATAAATTGCAAGCAAATTTCAAAAACAATTACAAAAAATTGTCAAGTAACACATGGAAATAAATATTACATTTGTAAGTAGAAAACCTGAAATTCTTGGAAAATCTACTTTCTTGGAAAATCTACTCCAATAATCTTTGTTTTGTTGATTGATTGATTGGTTAATTGGTTGTGAATTAGCTGAGATTCAGTTAACATTTTGTATTTGGTCCATAGCAAACAAATGAAATATATAGGTAAATGCAAAAAAAGACATATGTGACCCTGGACCACAAAAGCAGTCTTAAGTCGCTGGGGTATATTTGTAGCAATAGCCAAAAACACATTGTATGGGTCAAAATTACTGATTTTTCTTTTATGCCAAAAATTATTAGGATATTAAGTAAAGATCATGTTCCATGAAGATATTTAGTAAATTTCTTACCGTACATATATCAAAACTTCATTTTTGATTAGTAATATGCATTGCTAAGAACTTCATTTGGACAACTTTAAAGGTGATTTTCTCAATATTTTGATTTTTTTGCACCCTCAGATTCCAGATTTTCAAATAGTTGTGTCTCGGCCAAATATTGTCCGATCCTAACAAACCATACATCAATGGAAAGCTTATTTATTCAGCTTTCAGATGATGTAGAAATCTCAATTTCGAAAAATTGACACTTAAGACTGGTTTTGTGGTCCAGGGTCACATATTGTCTTTTAATAAGTATATTTTTTGACAAAAATGTAAACGTCACTAAAATTACAAAAAATAGCTTTCGCAACTCATTTTATTTCAGTAACATAATGCATTTCCTATTTAAATGGCAGAATCAATAGAAAAATGGAAGGATGTGACTTATCATCCATGTAGAATTGATTGGATGGTGAAAAAAGTTTTTAAATAAAATTTAGAGGCTTCCTGACAAAATCTTCCAAAACTGAAAATAGTTTCAGAGGCAAAGCAAACTCTTTTTTTTGGACTTAGTATTGCATGCACTGATAAACCACCAGGAATGCGTATTAAAAAGTACATTGGCGATTTCACATCGACAGACCTTCACATTTGAGAAATCTGACAGATGTGTGAAAGCAGGGAACTATGACATGCTGCTCACCGCTCACAATAGTCCAAAAACACACTTTCCAACAAAGACGTCATTTTAAAGTTGCTTCTAACTGGCTGTAGAGTGAAGAGAGGAGAGACAGACTATTGTTATCACAGCTCACTCATTAAGAAGAGAGAGCCTTAATTTAAAGCGACTTGCAAAGCTCTTTGAGCGGGACAGACATATTTACATTTAAAAGATCCAAAGTGGCTGACTGCAGCTACCTCTGTCCTTAATTGCAGCCTTCAGTTGTCCATGAATGTATCTGCTTCATTGCGGCTCTCATTAACTGGCAGAGGCCAGAACGGCTCACACACACACATATATATACACACACACATGCTTCATCTCTGTGTTTTTTTCTTGCTCTCCTTTCCTCTGCCGTCTCTCTCTCGTCCTCCTTCACTCTCTCCATCTGTTTTTACTCTAAAGGGTGTGACAAGACCACAACAAGCTGGCAAAGATGAGCAGAGAAAGACACAAACAATCTGTAGGGATTACACTCTAATCCTGTTTGCACTTTTATCCCGGCTGCGTTTTTAAGGGGGGTCACACTCTCTGACAGCGGATTAAACCAGACCTTCCTTCATCTAGTTATGGACGGACTTTGGCAAATTAGCCGAACAGAGTGATTGCTTTCCACAATCTCTCGGCCGGCTGTAAGACTCCGTTACGGCGCAAACAAATTCCAGGCGAGCTGTGGGATAATGAGGCTGGCATGATGTTTGAAATGCAGATACAGGTTATTCTGCGCTCGCAGCTTCACGAGGATCAAACACGCCGAGAGTTACAGTGTCGGGGACGTGTTAATGCTTATTTAGAGAGAAAGTTAAATATGCATTTGATAAAAAAGTTACAATTTAAAGCAGTTTATAAATGCATATACAAGACACTAAATTCTTACTGGATGAGCCACATTCACAAAAGTAAAATAGCCAGAATATGCACAGCTGTGACCACAAACAAGCAAACAAACAAACAAACAAACAAATAAATAAATAAGGAAACAAACTATTGCAATGTACTTGAAGTCCCTATGCTATATTACGTAAGCTCTTTTTTTTTTTTGCAAAAATAAATAAAATAAAATAAAATAATATATAAAAATACAAATAAAAAATCTAAATCAAATATAAAATAACTTGATTTCAGCTAATTGTAAAAGCAATATTTCTTATTTTTATTCAGTTTAACTTGATGTACTAAAATAACTAAAACTAAAACTGAAATTAAAATTTATAAGAAACTATATAAGCACCCTGTTTTAAAAAATAAACATACTTAATTTCAGTCAGTTGCCAAAGCAACATTTCTCATTTTCATGTAGTTTAACTAGGTGTACTAAAATAACTAAAACTGAAATAAAAATGTATAAAAATTATACCGGCATATTAAAAAACAATATCTAATTAATAAAATAAAATAAACAATAAAACTAAATAAATGGTATTTATTTAAAAACTTAAACTTATTTTATTTCTGCTAGTTGCCAAAGCAATATTTCTCATTTTCATGTAGTTTAACGTGATGTAATGAAATAACTAAAACTAAAATTGAAATAAATGTTAATAAAATCTATATAGACAGTACCTAATAAAAATGACAAAAAATCTTTATTAAAAATGATTTTAGCTATTAATAAAAAATAATAAAAAATACATAAACATAAAAAAACTAATAAAAATGCCAAACACATACAACAAAATAACTATAACAACTAAAATTTAAACAAAAACTAAAAATAGAAAAATAAGAACTAACTCAAAAATATACAGTGCCTTGCAGAAGTATTCAAACCCCTTCATTTTTTTCAAGTTTTGTTATGTTGCAGCCTTATGTTAAACCGCTTTAAATTACTTTTTTTCCCCACAACAATTTACACTCCACACAGCATAATGACAAAGCAAATAACAGGTTTTTAACATCTTTGCAAATTTATTAAACATAAACTTAAATGATTCCATTGCATAAGTATTCAAACCCTTATCTGGGACAGTTGAAATTTAGCTCAGGAGCATTCATATTGCTTGTAGATGTTACTACACTTTGAGTGAAGTTAACCTGTGGCAAATTCAATTGAATGGGTATGATTTGGAACGGCACACACATCTTAATAAAAGAATCATTCACAGAATCATGTAGCCTTCATTATCCATAATGAAAGACGTTTGAAACAACGAGGACTCTTCCTAGAGCTGGCCTCCTGGCCAAACTGAGCAACTGATGGAGAAGGGCCTTGTCTAGACTGGTGACCAAGAAGCTGATGATCACTCTAGTTGAGCTCCATGATCATATATGCAGATGGGAGAAACCTACAGAAGGACAAACATCACTGCAACACTCCACCAATCTGGGCTTTATGTCAGTGTGGCCAGACTCAATCTTCTCCTCAGTGAAGACACACAAAAACCCACTTGGAATTTGCAAAAAAGCACCTAAAGGACCCTCAGACGCTGAGAAACAATATTCTCTGGTTTGATGAACCTCAATTCTAAGCATCATGTTTGAAGGAAAGCAGCTCTGCTCATCACCTGGAGAGTAGCATCCCAAAAGTAAAGTGTGCTGGTAGCAGCCTCATGCTGTGGGGCTGTTTTTCAGCAGCAGGGACTGAGAGACTCATCAGAGTAGAAGAAAAGCTCAGTGCACCAAAATATAGAGATAGCCTTAATGAAAACCTAGTCCAGAGCATTCAGAACCTCAGACTGGGCAGAAGATTTACCTTCCAACAGGACAATGACCCTAAACACACAGCAAGAGTGGCTTATAGACAACTCTGTGAATGTCCTTGAGTGGCCCAGCCACAGTCTGGCCTTGAACCCAATCAAATATTTCTGGAGAAACCTGAAAATGTGCATCTGCCCTCATCACCCAACAGAGCCTGAGAGGTGAACAGGTGAGGTGAATAATGGCAGATAATTGCCAAATGCTGATGAGCAAAGCTTGTCACATCAAACAAAAAAGACTTGAGGCTATAAACGGGGTTCAGCTAAGTACTGAGTTAAGGGTTTGAATACTTATGCAACATACTTATTTCAGATTTTTTATTTTTTATAAATTGACAAAGTTGTGACAGTTCTGTTTTTGCTTTGCCATTATGGTGTATGGAGTGTTGATGTGGAAAAAAAGTAATTTAATGCAGTTTAACATAAGGCTGCAACATAAAACGTGAAAAAATGAAGGGGTTTGAATACTTCTGCAAGGCACTGTACATACTTCAGAACTTACTTTTATTCTTTTGTTGTTTTATGAAAAAAATAAGCCATAAAAAGCAATTCTGACAATGATTTCACCACATTTAAGGACATTTTCTGCAATCACTGTGACGCAGCCTCTTGACAAAAACATTTTGTTGAAAATTGTCAGACGACTTGCAATATTTTTGTTCTCACACATTCAGCTGACTGATGTAACAGAGAAGAAAAACTCATGCTTTATGAAGTGAAAAACACATCAGACTATTAGAAAGCAAAGTCCACACAGACAGACTTCTAGAAACCTGGCAGAAAGCTGGTGGTTTAAGAGAGGTCACTGCGTCAGTCCTGAGGGTCCCAGCGGAGAGATTGGATCCAGGAGAGTATCACAGCACTGCTCATTTATCCCACACTGACACACAGGTGCTGCTGTTCACAGCCTGAGCACGTCACTCAACACACACACACACACACACACACACACACAAACACGTATGAGTCCCTGAAAGCATGTAGACACTCAAATCACACATAAAAATGTCTAAACGTCACTGCATTAGATAAATGTATATCAGATATATATCAAAGCAAGTGTCAATTATTGTAAGGAAAGACAGCACTTATTTACTGATGACACTTGATCTGACATTCAGATATTTTTAAGTGTGACCTAAGTGTCCAAATACTTTTTGGAGCTTCTGTATACACACACACACACACACACACACAGATACTAAAATACACTGAGAATGCACGCTCAAATGTGACCCTGGACAAAACCAGTCATAAGGGTCAGTTTTTTTAAATTGGGATTTATACATCATCTAAATAAATAAGCTTTCCATTGATGTATGGTTTGTTAGGATAGGACAATATTTGGCAGAGATACAACTATTTGAAAATCTGGAATCTGAGGGTGCAAAAAAATCAAAGAACTGAGAAAATCGCCTTTAAAGTTGTCCAAATGAAGTTCTTAGCAATGTATATTACTAATCAAAAATTAAGTTTTGATATATTTATGGTAGGAAATTTACAAAATATCTTCATGAAACATGATCTTTTCTTAATATCCTAATGATTTTTGGCATAAAAGAAAAATCGATAATTTTGACCCGTACACTGTTTTTTTGGCTATTGCTACAAATTTACCCAAGTGACATAAGACTGGTTTTGTGGTCCAGGGTCACAAATTAGCAATTTGACTGATAAAATGAGGGACAGTTACTATAAACTGCTGCAGAGGAGTATGAAATATGTATTCAAATATCACATTTTTATGTTTAATGGTACGGTTAAAGGAATAGTTCAGTCAAAAATGAAAATTTGCTGAACATTTACTTTCCTTGGGCCATCCAAGATGTGGATGAGTTAGTTTCTTCATCAGATTTGGAGAAATGTAGCATTCCATCACTTGCTCACCAATGGATCCTCTGCAGTGAATGGGTGCCGTCAGAATAAGAGTCCAAACAGCTGATAAAAACACCTCAATAATCCACACCACTCCAGTCCATCAGTGAATGTCTTGTGAAGTGAAATGCTGCAAGTTTGTTTAACTTCAAACCAATGGCATCCAGCTAAAATACGAGTCCATAATTCACAGATCAAGCACTGTTTACAAGCCAAAACAGTCCTAAACAGCTCTAAACAAATATGTGGCTGGATTTTGATGTGAGAGACAACAGCAGATGGACCTTTTACCATAGCAATATTATGACGTGGACTAGTCAGAGCAAACTTACTGCAGTTAAAATAATTTAATTATTTGATCATTTTCTACAAATATGCAGTTTTTCACTTCTCAAGATGTTAATTGATGGACTGGAGTGGTGTGGATTATTGTGATGTTTTTATCAGCTGTTTGGACTCTCATTCTGACGGCACCCATTCACTGCAGAGAATCCATTGGTGAGCAAGTGATAAAATGCTACGTTTCTCCAAATCTGATGAAGAGATAAACTCATCTACATCTTGGATGGCCTGAGAGTGAGGAACTTTTCAGCAAATTGTAATTTTTGGGTGAACTATTCCTTTAAAGACACCGCACTTGACTTTATCAGCACTGAACTGATTGGCCAGTAGAGGGGGCGATGATTAGGTCTGGCTGGTTAGCAGATTTACTAAGATTGTACTTGCCTTTGCAGCAGTACAAAGTGGGCAGTGGCAGTGAAACAGCAGGCAGAATACAGAGTATACTGTGCAGCACTGAATAAATAGTCATGGGCAATGTTCAGAATGGAATACTAGAGTATTTCTTACCATAAAATGTTCATTATTCCATACTACTATTTAGAAATAAGCATGTAATGCTACAGGTATTATTCTACAGTGAATGTTCTCATTATGTGAAGCTGAATTCAACAGAGTTATCTCAGGAAATGGTCCTTTGCAGTTTTAATCCAATTCATGGAAAAGAAACTATTACATAAATATGTTAAAATTGGAATTGCCCTGCAAAAGGAAAGTCAGGTGTAATGTTTTAAAATGCACATTTTGATCACATTTGCATAGTAAACCATTTAAAAAGTTTGGGGTCTGCAATGTTTTTGAAATAAGTCTCACCAAGGCTGCATTTCTTTGATCGAAAATACAGTAAAATCAGTAAAATTTTGAAACATTATTAGAATTTTTTTTTTAAAAAAGTAATTTATTCCTGTGACCAAAGCTTACTCCAGCCTTCAGTGTCACATGATCCTTCAGAAATCATTCTAATATGCTGATTTGCTGCTCAAGAAACATTTCTGATTATTATCAATGTTGAAAACAGTTGTGCTGCTTCATATTTTTGTGGAAACTGTGATACATTTTATTTTTCAGGATTCTTTGATGAATATAAGGTTCAAAAGAACAGGATTTATTTGAAATAGAAATCTTTGTAACATTATAAATGTTTTTACTGTCACTTTTGATCAATTTAATGCATCCTTGCATTAAATTAATGCAATAAAGCTTAATAAAGCTAATAATTTCTTGAATGCTAGTGTATTTATACTGCAGAAATATTACATTATGCAGCAGTAGTGTGGTATTCTCCAGCATCTGCTGCATTTCTACAATAGTGTTGTCAGTCTTTGTGCTCCTCAGGGTCTCTTTAATAAACCTGGATTGGCTTTAAGAAGAAAGCTGAGATGCTACAAGTGAAAGTCTGCAGATATGAATGTACCTTCTTCAGCTCGACTCCCAGCATGAGTGTGACCCTTTTCAATTCCTGGTGTCTTTATTTACGTTCTGTCTATAATGAGCGATGGATGGAGACCCCTATCAGCTGATGTCGACTGGAGAAGAAAGAGAGAACATTAAAATGGCAAATTGGGAAACGTGAGGGACACTGATTAAGTGTTTTCATCAAGATGGCTCGTTCATGAAGAAACATCTGGTAATTATTTGTTCAAACACTTCTAAATGGATCTCAGGAGAGGCTTGTAGATTTTTGTCAGCGAGACAATAACTTATCGCGGTTTAATAACAAGCTCAAGAAGGAATCACAGGAAATATCATTCGTCATAACGCCTCCGGGTGCTTTTTGGACGCGCAACGGCGTCCCGCCTGAAAGAGACTAATAGTTATATTACAAAGATTCACAACTGGCTGTCTGTTCCCCATTCCTCCGCTTCCATCCCCCATCATCCGCGAGAGACAGCGATGGAAGTCGATGCTTTAAAACTTTATTAGTCGACACTGTGTGCCACATGCCGTTTCAGTAGCGCCGCCGAGAGCGGATTTATGACTTATGACATGCGCATATTTAATTTGTAACCCTATACTTCCTGTTCCTTGCGTTTGGCCTCAGAAGCGCAGGACTTGTAGGGTTCGGAGGGGTCAGAGGTTAAGTAAAGGAGGGGAAGTTCTGGATCCGAGGAGCTGAGGGTCGAGGTGACACACGCTTTCGGATGCAGCGCTTTAGGTTCAAAGGTTTAGCTGTGATTTCCAGCAGGAGGCCGCAGCACGATCACAAGCGGTCGTAAAGAGGTAAGCAGAGAGCTGAGTGTCCTGCTAGTGTTTGATTTGGACGATGTTTCAGAAAGTTACAACCGGGATCCTCTTACAAGTCTGTCTCTGTCACCTTTACATCCACATGGCCCGTAAAGCCCCGGGGACCGGCGGGCGAGCGCGGTAACACGCCCCACTGGCTCCTCTGTGGCGCGCCGTCTTGTGTAAACATATAAGTTTATTTAGTGTGAAGGGCCTGTGGAGTTGGATGCTTTTGCCCCAGTAGGAGCTCTTCATAAAGGCTTGTCCTGCCTGACAGAAACACATCAGACATGAGAGGTGAGTTAAGGCCAGAGGAGAACCTACAGCTGGCCAGACCCAGATATAGCCTACTGATGTCTGGCATTCACTAGATACATGGAGCAATAGGTTTATAGTGGTGAAAAATACCAAAGTCATTCAAGAGTCATTATATGGTTATTGAAAGCCGGGCTTCAATTCTCTATATCACTAATATGAAACCCCCCCCCCCAAAAAACAACAACTACTTACTTTAAGATTAGGACAGGTTAAAGGTCAAGCGATTTAATTGAATCATTTAATTTTTATTTAACATTTATATTTATTCTTAAGGAAAAGACCTGAAACCAAATAAGGCTCATTTTCAGAGACTAAATAAGAGTCATTCTATGGTTTGTATTGCAATCCATGACAGAGAAACGCAACATTACATACATAGAAATAAAATATAAAATTATTTAAAACTATGAAAAAAAAAAAATACATATATGCATACTTAAAAATAGTGATAGAGATAATATTTCAATATTTTACCTCCTTTAAGATTAGGAAATAACAATACTATAGGTTAGAGGTCAGTAGATTCAATTAAATTATTTAATAAATACAATTTCCTCTGAGGCAAACGACCAAAAACAAAATTAGAATCATTTCCAGTCAGAGACAAAATAAGAGTCATTCTATGGTTTGTATTGCAATCCATGACAGAGAAATTCCACATTTTATAAATAAAATAAAATATAAAATGATTTAAAAATATATAAAATGTAAAAGTGATTGAAAATAAGAAAATAAGACTTCCTTAAGATTAGGCAATAACGATAATATAGTTTTAATGCAAATAGATTTAAATAAATAATTTAAATACAATTTCTTCAAGGAAAAAACAATTAGAGACAAAATAAGAGTTCTATGGTTAGTGCTGCAATTCATGGCAAAGCAATTCCATGTTAGAATTAGAACTAATTATAATAAAATTATAGATAAATTTATAGACCAACAGAGATTTCATTATGTTGATTATTTACAAACAATTATAGATTTTATAAACGTATTTGCGTAGCTGCGGTGTTATCCAATATATCAAGTCTCTTTACAAATAATCAGGAAGAGCTTTTAAACTACTTCCTGTTTGAAGAGACTATATAAATTAACAATAAAATGAAAGCGCAAGGTTTTGCGAAACATATCTAAGATCCTGAAAACATTGTACATTTCATAGTGTTACTGTCAAATAAGTACAATAGCAGTACAGATCCTAAAGGTTAAAGGACACCTTATAAACAGCTGATTGGTGGGTCATATTTTTTCTGGTGAGCCCAGCAGGTGTTTGACTGCAACGACAATTACACAAAACGAATAACAAAACAAAATCAATTAAATGCCTGTGACATCTTCATCATCACAGTAAAATCAATACAAATAACAATATTAGCATGAATCGATTCATAAACATCACTCATCTGACCAGTCGAAATCAATTAACCTTAACTACAGAGATGCAAATTAATGAGCTGAAGTCATTCAATATGTAGAGACAATATGAAAATTTATTTTGCATGAATCATCAGTGCATGTTACTCCAAAGATAAAAAAGTGTTCACAATGTGCTCTGCATCATATTTGCTGAATGAAATCCAAGTGTTTTTTAAATTTTGGGTGCCGATTCCAAAATAATAGTGCCTCTTTTGCTCGAGCATGTCACACTTTCTTAATTTCAAAATATGATGCATTTCATAGGTGAAGAAGTCTTGTTTAAACCTTTAATTGCAGTATATATATATATATATATATATATATATAATTGTAATTCTTATTCTGTGTAGAAAATGCAAATGTGTAACAATTTAAAGATCTTTTTGAACTCAGCATCATTAAATTAGCAAATTTCTGCAAATCAGCAGATTTTTTCCCAAGATGCAGGGCTGTGATCTTTCATGAAAAAGCAACTTTCAGCACCTCTGAAATGACCTTTCTGTTAACATAACCACAGCTGCATGGGTGGATGATATTAACCAAGAATAAGATTAACCGATACTGATTCATTTGGAAATATGTGACGTGCAGAAGTTAAATGCACTGTCAAAACCGTCTTACATCTACACAAGAACCTCAAAGCCCTGCTCTAATAATAATGTGACTTCATTTGACTTATTTTATGCGAGAGTATCGTCTGTTCTCTAACATGTTCATGACTCGAGCTTTCCTGCTATCTGGACGGTGATTTCCTGGCCTCCTGTGACACTCGCGTCAAGTTTGGAGTCGGATCTGTTTTGGAGTGTGTTTCAGGGCTGTTGTCAAACAGATGGAAGACATTAAAGAGAGACAGACAGCAGGTAAATCACAGAGAGCCTGCGCTAACCAGGAGCAGACCGACGGACTGCAGCTGCGCAGGAGGAAATGCTGAGCGCAGATCGCTCACAACAGCGCTTGGGCCGTCCAGATACACTAAGAAGCATTTAAACACAAGCAGATGCTTATTTAAAGCAGGAGTGTGTCAGTTGTGCACTATAACAGTAATGATTATTTCCAAACATGTTTCTGAATCACTCC
The DNA here is from genome assembly GCA_021397915.2 of Tor tambroides. NCBI lineage: Eukaryota > Metazoa > Chordata > Actinopteri > Cypriniformes > Cyprinidae > Tor > Tor tambroides. The sequence goes on from JAFVLL020011322.1 coordinate 57,503, forward strand.
CACTCTGTGTCTGCCAAACTCAGTCCATTTGGGTGAGTCAGAAGTCGACACGTCAGGCCACTCAGACATACAGATCAATGGATAACATTACTGTCTAAGGCATACTAAAATGGGAAATGACAAAGAATTTATATATTTAAATAATGACGCAGCTTTAATAAAGCAATAATGCATCATGTTTACCCTTAGATAAAAATCCTAGTTTTCACACTCTGCCTCACATGGCTTATTATTTTGGTAGAAAAAAAAAACAATGATTAAAGACAGCAATGTTCAATGAACATATAGTAGTAGTAGCAGCAAAAAAACAAAAACAAAAAAAACTAAACAAAACTAAATTAATAATAGTTGTAGTAGCCATAATAATAATAATAATAATAAAATTGTAACGTTGTTGCTATTACATTTTATTAAAATAATATTTTTTAAAATATAATAATAATAATTACTATTATTATAATTATTATTATTATTCATGAAAACAATAAAAATGGTTAAATGTTTACATATTCTTAACAACAACAATTATAATATAATAATACAAAATAATGAAGCAATTATAATAATTATATTTTAATTATTTTAATAAATTATTATTATTATTATTAAAAAGATTATTATTTACAAATTTCAGTAACAGCATTAATACATTATTATTAACAATTAAATTTTTATTTAAAAAATATATAATAATAATAAAGTTGTTAATGGTTTTGAACAATTTCAATTCAATCAGTTTTCAAAGAATCTGAACTATATTTCTAATGCTAATACTTTGACTGTAGATCATGCTTTTGAGATGAAACTGAACATTTCAAATAGAGGCCGCTGTACTAAAAACTCAGAGGATTACTGAATATAAACAATAAACAAATCTGTATTTGAAGGAACGATGATTGAGCAGCAGCATCCGTCCTCCATGCTGATGGTGCGATACTCGTGCCTGGCCTACAAAAGCCGAGACGGCACCAGAGGCCATCAGAAATAAACATGTTTCTCCGTGCAGAAGTGAGCAGAGAGGCTGCAGACTGAAGCCAGAGTCAGGGAGGTTTGTGAGGGATCCAGCTGTGCTGAGCAGACTGTGAAGGCCTCCCTGCCAACACCAACACAAGAGGAGGCTCCCAAATCCACCCGCCCGCCATTGTGGAGCCCCGGCAGGCACTTCCCCTATCCCAGCATGCAACAGACTCAGCTGGCCAGGCCGACGGAGGGGAGAGGTGCGGCATTCGCTCTCCAAACTGTATTTATTCATTCCTTTGATTTGCAGGTGAGTGTATTCTTCTTATTTCCAGCATTACTCATTCTCTTTGTAGTGTCTTTTCATTTAAAGACTGAGACGGCTGAAAGATTTAGACCTGCCCTGTGAGCGCCAGTCCCTGAAGACAGAAATAATAGAGAATCATCACAAATCATTGATGATTTAGATGTTGGAATTTCTGGCAAGAGTTAGAGGAGGCCTGAAAGACTTATATATTGGCAAACAATGCAGAATATTGTGGAATATTTTTTATATCTTTTCATATATACATTACACACACAGAGAGATAGATAGATAGATAGATAGATAGATAGA